>JASDQU010509816.1:10972-51372 GCA_032191745.1 Picea mariana | reverse complement strand
GGATGGATGCATTTATGGAGGAATTTATGGAGGCATCACGGGAGGCATCACAAGAGGCAATAGTAGCACTGAGTTGTTGCACTTCTTGTTGGGTCTTAAGGAAACCAGATTCCAAGGTGTTGATGCGAGAATCTAGTTCTTGGCTACGGGTATGGGCCATGATGATGGGTGAACTGGAAAAGGAGCGGGCGGGGTTAGAAAATTTTGCAAAAAAATGATATGGATGAATGTGACAAGGGGAAAGAGATGAGTCTAATGGAATAGGTCTCAAATTGGTGAAAAAATTTCCAGAATGGTTATACTTTGGTCTGAAGAATGTTGCAGTGCTAAAATCCCCAAATTCTGAACCAGAGAGTATTTACTTAGCAACACCAACACAGATGCGCATCAATAGATCTCGCTGGTTTAATTTGTTTATGTTGTTGTTTATGTTCCCCAAGGGTTAAGTATTCAAGGGTTCTACAGACAAGGGTTTGCCTTGTGCTATAGCTCTCTGATATATGTGCGGGGTCCAACAGTAGTACTCGGCCCAATATCTCAGGGCACTAACTAAGGAGGATAGATCGTACCCTTAGCTGTACTACTCGAATACCCAGGTACTAGAGAGTATCTTTCCGAGTGTTGTTCTCGGTGACACTATAAAATTCCGGTGGCCGATAGGTTTATCTAAAGAGGGCTTCAGGAAATCTAGGTCGATCCATACACAGGTGCTGTCTGATGTGCTACCACTCGAAGGGGTACCAACTGGGGTTACAAGGGTGGCCAACAGATGTGCGCTTAAGAACCACTTGTATTTCCTGGTGTATGAATCCCTCAACCTCGGGTTTATGCGCGTAATGACAGATCTCTGTGGCTTAAAGATGCCGGAATACATCTCTACCGTGAAAAAAAATACCCACAATTTCTGCCAAGGAAAGTGCTCCGATACCACTTGCAAGATACTAGATATATAAAATATGCAGAACAGAAATGAAATGTTAGAAATGACAGAATAGCAGTAAAATATCCATCATAATCTTCACAATACACAGAAATGATATACGAAATAGCAACAGAAACAACACTTTGATAAGATAGCAATGTTCACAGGCCTCTTCGAGGGGGCAACCTCCAGTCGAGCAGCACTCTGTTACAATAATGTCCAAGCTAGGGTTCACATACCCTCGCCCCTTATTTATACTAAATATATATATTAAGAGAAGCATCTAGAGGAAGATCCTTCTAGAAGCAGAAGCTTCTATTAGGTGTTCTTACATCCGTTTTATTCTATTTTATTGAAAGGTCTTATTAATATTGACCTTTATTACATCCGAATACATTGATCTACCTATGTGCGGGTTAGGACCTTAACACAAGGCTCTCTCATTTTACATCACACTTGAGAATATTGAATATATATAGGTGAATAAGGTAACCAAAGGATATCTAAGTCTAATTTCAGAGGGAAGGTGAAGAAAATAAGGCCGAAATTCAAGGGAGGATAAATTCTTTTGATGATTCTTTCTAAGGTATGTTATTCATAGGTCATGTCACCATTTTCATAATAATTTTTTTTTTCTAGAATGATTCAGAATGTGAAATTGATATTCCATTGAGGAAACATATCCAAGTATACATGGTAAAAAATCTAGCTTGTGGTTCATTGTATTTTTGGAGTTACACTCCGTGGAAAATAGGGTTTGTGGCTAGTTCTGAAACTAGTATAAAACCGATGTTTCGGGTAAAAACATCATAACTTATTCATAACATATACAAATTCAGTAAGACAAAATGTGTTGGTTAGAGTATAGTATGTAGTATTCTGTGTAATATTTTCAGATCGATTCAACAAATATTCCATGTGGGGCACGCTATACAAGGTTGCTCTCTAGAATAAGCCAGAATTCAACAAGATATGCCATTTTTTCTATAACTCCTTTTTTGAGAGGTTCAAAGTAGTGAAACCTAGAGGAATTTCATAAAACAAACTGAAGAACAATGTGTATCATTTTCAAATCTTTTTTCATTATAGGTACATAGTTATGATTATTTCAAGTTAGGGTTGTTGACTAATCCAAAACTAGTCATGTGAGACCAAAGAAAAGTTTGATGAAAATGCTAGTCTCTTATTGTTAAAGTTAATGAAGGTTTGCAGGTATGTGATCATATACACTAGGCCTATTACAGAGTTACAAATCATATTTGGATGATGATATTGATGAGGGCTTTTGGTTGAGGTACATGTTGGGTACATGGTTGAGACAAGTAGTTGATGAGTTGGCAGATACATGAGGTGTATAGTTGATGATATTGGTACATATTGATGAGTCATAGTTGATGAGTAGTTGACACATGATTGGCACAAACTTGGTACATGGTTGGATGCACTTTTTTATGGTACAGGTTGGTTAAGGTTGTTTGGTATAGGTTGGTGCATGGTTGATGCACTTGTTTATGGTACAGATTGATTTACAGGTTGATGCATGTTTGATGCATGGTTAAGTTTTATTGGTACAGGTTTATAGTGGTATATCTCACAGTGATAGTGTGATAGTGGTTCCATCATTCTACTTTTATTTTAGGGCGGTTGGATGGGGCAAGGACAAGTGGTTGTAGCTAACTTCCGGTTGTAGCCGAAAAACATAGGGGTTGTATCCTCCTTTTGGTTATAGCTAGAGAATAGGGGAGTTGGATCTTCCTTCAGGTTGTAGCCTGAGAAACAAGGGGGTTGGAGCCTCCTTCTAGTTGCAGTTGGAAAACAAAGGAATTTGGTGCTTCCAATGAATGTAATTCTTCAATACATATAAGAAAAACCATTATGTGGTTTTCTCCTGCTTTGGGTTTCCATGTAAAACACTGGTGTACTGTGTATGTGTATGATTGTTCATTTGTTCATTGCTTATTTACTTTGCAGTTATTGGATGATAATGCTACATTTATATAACACTTGGATTATATGGTTAAAAATGATTAAATTTCTCTATTACTTATTCACCCCCCCTCTCAGTAATCCAACAATTGGTATCAGAGCATGTTCCTTTAGAAATCAGTTTAACCACTAAAAGGTAGATCATGGAGAGAAACATCTTGTATAAAAATGGAATACCATAGTTCAATGGACATAAGTATGCATTTTGGATCATAAGGATGAAAACATATATACGGGCACAAGGATTTGAAATTTGGCAATCAATTGTAGATGGATACACAGCACCAAAAGTTCCGCCAACAAATGACAAAGCAGTCAAACTCGGTCAGAATAATTCCAAAGATAAAAATGCACTTCTTAATGGTCTTAGTGAAACGGTATTGACCAAAGTTGCACATTGTAAATCTGTTAAAGAGATTTGGGACAAACTTCAAAATGTTTATGAAGGAGATTCAAAAGTCAAAGCAACAAAGCTTCAAACTTACAGAGGTATCTTAGGGTCAAATCTCATAGGAAGAGATCTTAGTACTTTTTGAACAATTACAAATCTCTTCCTATGAGATTTGACCCTAATTGTTCAAAAAGTAATAAGATCTCTTCCTATGAGATTTGACCCTAAGATATCATCACTAGAATAAATATCATATCTAAACTCAATAAGAATGGACGAATTACATGGAATCTTCACAGCATATGAAATGAGAACTAAACAGGAAAATCCAGATATAAAAGAAGTAAACTTCAAAGAATCCAAAAAGTCAAAGCAAAAGGGAAGGCAAAAGGAAGAACATAGCAGCAACAGTGACGTCTTGGAAGATGATGAAGAAGTGGCCAACTTTGTCAAAATAATGAACAAGGGAACCGACAGTAGGTATAGAGGTAAGCATCATTTAATTTGTTTTAATTGTGATGGTATTGGTCATTTTGCTAACAAATGTCCTTATAAGAAAAAGATAAATGATGAAGGTTACTCAAAAGTTTAACAAACATATAAATGCAAAAGAACCGCAAAGAAAGTTTTCAAGAAAATCTTATGCACCAAAGAAGACATATCATCATTAGATGAAGATGAAGTCAATGATAGTGAAAAAAAAGGAGTTCTATTCATTCTAGTAGAATACTCTCATAAAGAAGACTCGGAAGAAGAATATGAAGAAGCCGAAAAACAATATGAAGAAGTCGAAGAAGAAATTAAAGAGGCAGAAGTTGACTACCGAGAGGAATTAATGTGTGCCATAGAAGTTATCAGAAGAGAAAAGAAGAAAAAAAAGAAATTACAAGTAGAACTAGACAAGAAACAAGACACTCAAGATCTAGAACAAATGATCACAAATTTGAAGGTTCAAATAGAAGAAGATAAAAGAGTTGAAGAAGCACTCAAATAAAAACTAGAAGAAAAAGACAAGATCATTGGAAATTTGAAGTAGATATTCTCACATTAAGAAAGGATATCCAAAAGAAAAATATGCAGAACAACTCAAAAGTTTTGGATGACATTATCAACAGTCAAAAATATCATCATGCAAGTCTATACTTGGATACAATAGACAAAACAATGATCAATCTCCAAAACAACAAAGAAAGAAACATATCCAAAAAGTTATGTAGAAACAATCAAGGGCGATAGGAAGATCTACAAGCAAGATTACAAGGACACTCCTCCACCAAGAAGATTCAGATTTCAGAATCAACAACCGACAAATAGGCCTCGAGAAGAAGAAGAATTTATAAGAGTGTCTCCTTTCAAAAGATCGTCAACTCCTAGGTATCAAACTATGTTTTTTGGTTTATGTTATGCATGTAATAATTTTGGACATAAATTTGTGAAGTGCAGAGCTAACAATAGGAACACAAACAACTTTGAAAGTCATACACAAAGGGGTTGTCCAAGAAGGCCTAGTGAAACACAAAGATTAAGTTACAACAAGTTTGAATCTTTGAGCACTAAAGTGGAATGTTATAAATGTAAAAATTTTGGACACATGGCCAAAGATTGCAGAACAGTCCCTCCTAGAGAACCACAACAGAATAACAATAGTCACAGACAAGAACCTTAGGAAAGGACATGGATAAGAAAGCATGATCAGTATAGCAATGAAGAATGCACACTCGCTTTACAATCTAAGCATAAGAAACATGGTCGGTATGTTTATAGTGGCTATTCAAAACGCATGATAGGTGATAGAGACAGGTTTCTTACATTACGAAAGGAAAGAGATGGATCAGTCTCCTTCAGAAATGATGATTTAGCTAAAATCATTGAAAAAGGCACAATCATAATTGGGAACAAGAATACCAAGAAAAAAAATGTTTTACTAATAGAATATATGAAATGTAATCTTCTAAGTGTGAGTCAAATGTGTGACCAAGGTCATAACGTTACTTTCGATTCACAAAAGTGCGTGATAAGAAAAGAAGGTTCAGGAAAATTGATTGCTGCAGCTGTGAGAACTTCAAGAAACATATATGTATTAAGTGAAATTGGAAATGAAAAGTGTTGTCTAGGAAAGAAATATGAAATTTGGCTATGGCATAGAAGAATGGGTCACATACATTTTGATAACCTTGTCAAAGTCAGTAGAAGAGAAGAATTCAAAGAAATGCCCAAGATCATGAAACCAACCAACACTTAATGCAAGCATTGTCAAAAAGGAAAGAAAACAAAGACCAGGTCCAAAACAGAGGAATATTCAACGACAAGACCACTGGAAATTGTGCGTACTGATCTAGTTGGACTAACTACAACAATGGTTTTAAAGGTGAGAAATACTTTATGTTATTAGTTGATGATTATACAAGAATGACTACAATTTTCTTTCTCAGGAATAAGTCAGAAGCTTTTGATAACTTCAATATCTACAAAGGAAATGGTTGAAAATGAAATGGATTCAAAAATCAAATGCTTGTGATCTGATAATGGAGGAGAGTTCACTTCAAAGGAATTTATGGAATACTGCAGTAGTCATGAAATAAAAAGACAATTCTGCATTGCTAGGACACCTCAATAGAATGGAGTTGTTGAAAGAAAGAATAGGACAGTACAAGAAATGTCTTGAACAATGGTAATAGATTCCAAATTGACAGATATATTTTGGACACAAGTAGTGCATACAACATTTCACATTCAAAATAGAGTAATTCTCAGAAACAACACTAACAAAACTCCCTACGAGCTATGGAAAGGAAGACCAACAAATGTACTTGTTGGTTACTCAAGTACAAGGAAATCATACAAGTGTTACAATCTGACATTGAAAAAAGTTGTAGAAATCATCAATGTAACAATTGATGAAACAGGAAGACCATAATCAAAGGAAGAAGAAAAGGAATCAATGGAACAACTTTTTGAAGAAGGATAAGAAGATAAAAAGGAAGTAGAAGAGGAAGATGAAAAGAATCCGACAGAAGCAGAAGAGAAAGTTCAGGAAGTGCTTCCAAAGACACCTAGCAGATGAGTACATAAGAATCATCCTTTAGATCAGATTATTGAAAAAAAAGATGCAGAAGTTGAGACTAGAAGAAGAATATGCTCACCATAAAAAACACACCTAGCACTCACATCTACCATTGAACACACCTTTTTGGAAGAGGCCAAGAAGGTTGAATTTTGGAACAAGGCCATGGATGAAGAATTGGATCAAATAGAGAAAAATGACACTTGGGAATTGATTCCAAGACCAAAGGATAATAATTTGATAGACACAAAGTGGGCATACAGGTATAAATTGAACGAAGATGGGCAGGTTACAAGGACCAAAGCTAGATTGGTATGTAAAGGATATGCACAGGTTGAAGGAATCATCTTTGAAGAGACATTTTCCCCGGTTTCTAGAATGGAAGCAATCCGATTGATTTTAGCTTATGATTGCTCCAAAAATATTAAAGTGTATCAGATGGATGTAAAATCATCTTTTTTGAATGGGGAACACGAAGAAGAAGTCTACATTGAACAAACAAAAGGATTTCAGCTGTCAGAGAATGCAAACTATGTGTGAAAATTAAAGAAGGCGTTGTATGGTCTAAAACAAGCTCATAGAGCATGGTACTCTAGACTGGATAAACATATACAACAGGAAGAGTTCAGAAAAGGAAGTGCACACAACAACCTCTACATCAAGGTAAGCCAAGGTAATATTTTATTAATTGAAGTTTATGTTGATGATATTATTTTCGGTAGTGATGATGACAGATTAAGCCAAAAATTTGCAAAGGATATGAAGAATGAATTTGAAATGGCATTACTATGAAAACTATCCTTCTTTCTGGGACTTCAGATACGTCAAGGCAACCAAGGAATTTTAATTCTCAAACCAAGTATATCAGAGAAATGCTAAAGAGGTTCGGAATGGAAGATTGAAAACCAGTTATCACTCCCGTGCAAACAAGTTGCAAGTTAAGCAAAGATGATGATTCAAAGTATATAGATCAGAGGAAATATAGGTCAATGATTGGAAGCCTACTATATGTGACAGCATCCAGACCAAATGCAATGCAGGCAGTTGAATAGGTGGCATGATTTCAAACAGCAAAAAAGGAATCACATGTGTTAGCATTGAAGAGGATTTTCAGATATCTGAAAGGAACATCAGAGTTTGGATTATGGTATCCAAAAGGAAAGGATATATCGCTTATTTCCTACATAGATGTCGATTAGGAAGGTTGTATTGATGACCGAAAAAGCACCAGTCGAGAAAAGTTCTACTTGGGTGAGTGTTTAGTATCATGGCTAAGAATAAAACAATCATCAATATCTCTATATACAGTCAAGGCAGAGTATATTGCAGCAACAACATGTTGTACACAGATTCTTTGGATGAAAAAAACTCAGAAAGATATATAGGTTGAGTATGATGAGCTCATTCCAATATATTGTGATAATACAAGCACCATCAATATCTCAAAGAACCCAGTGATGCACTCCAAGATGAAGCATATTCCAATCAAGTATCACTTTTTACTAGAACAGGTTGCTGAAAAGAACATAAGAGTTGAGTATGTGGGCACAAAAGAACAAGTGGAAGACATATTTACAAAACCACTTCCACGGGAAGTCCTTGAGTATCTTCTCCAAAGACTCGAAGTTATTTCTATTCCAAAATGAATGCTTTTGAATGCTTATCTTATATATCTTAGATGTACACAAGGAAGCACCATAAAGAGGACAGTTCAGTTAGGGGGAGAATCCCTATATGGAAAGATACCTTTGCCATTGATGACAAAGGGGAGATATTTATCAAATACAGAGGATAGAGGCATGATTCCAGGGGGAGCAATGGTCACAGAGATGCAGAGGAGAGAGACATGGTTCTAGGGGGAGCACAAGTGATATGACTTCAGTATTTCATGAAATGATTTTAGTATTGCATCAGAGTGTTTCCATCAATTCCAATGTGGGAGTTTGTTGATTAAGGTTGGTTTTCATTGATGTCAACCCTTGAAGAAAGCACGGTAGCAAATTTCGGTAGCACAACGGCTTGGGTAATGGACCCAAGTTTGTTTCATGTATAATGGTATGCGTTTTAATATATTTGAAGGTAATATTATTATATATGGATAATACATGTCATGTCATTTCTGGTGGTATGTGTAACATCACATAACTCCTCACGGTTTGAGAGTTATGGCCTTACGAAGTTGGTGGACCCTCATATGTTGGCTTGAAGACCCAAAAGGTCAAAAATGTCAAAGAGATGGCAAAGAAAAAATTATTATTTAAATGATAAAGTAGACTGACAAAGACAAGAAGGATTATTTAAATAATAAAGTGAAGTGACAAAATCAAAAAAGACTATTTAAATGATAAAGTGAGGTGACAAAGTCAAGGAGGAATATTTAAATGATAAAGTAATGGAGAAATTTCTAATTATGGAAAGTGGATAACCCTAAAAATGAGGAAAATAGGTTAAGTGACCTAGAAGATGGAGAGTGTAAATAATAGGCAAGTCTCTCTCATTTTACATCACACTTGAGCATATTGAATATCTATAGGTGACTGAGGTAACCAAAGGATATCTAAGCCAAATTTCAAAGGGAAGGTGAAGAAAAGAAGGTTGGAATTCAAGGGAGGATAAATTATTTTGATGATGCTTTCCAAGGTATGTTATTTACAGGTCCCCGTGGTGTAGGATAGTCGGTGAAAGATTGTGGTGTTAAGGCACTACGTGATGTTAAAGTCACTGGTTCGAAACTTGCGGGGACAAAAAATCTAGCCATATTAAGGGTTGGTTTGGATCAGGTGGGTGAAATCCCTAGGTGATATTGTCGGCTTAGATGCCCCTGAGTCTCGGTTTCTTAGCCACATTTTAGTCCCACATGTCATGGACAAACTACATTTTAGTCCCACATGTCATGGTCTCTTAGGGTCAAATCTCATAGGAAGAGATCTTAGTACTTTTTGAACAATTACAGATCTCTTCCTATGAGATTTGACCCTAATTGTTCAAAAAGTACTAATATCTTTTCCTATGAGATTTGACCCTAAGATATCATCACTAGAATAAATATCATATCTAAACTCAATAAGAATGGACGAATTAAATGGAATCTTCACAACATATGAAATGAGAACTAAACAGGAAAATCCAGATACAAAAGAAGCAACCTTCAAAGCATCCAAAACGTCAAAGCAAAAGGGAAGGAAAAAGGAAGAACATAGCAGCAACAGTGACGTCTTGGAAGATGATGAAGAAGTGGCCAACTTTGTCAAAATAATGAACATGGGAACTGCCAGTAGGTATAGAGGTAAGCTTCCTTTAATTTGTTTTAATTGTGATGGTATTGGTCATTTTGCTAACAAATGCCCTTATAAGAAAAAGATAAATGATGAAGGTTACTCAAAAGGTAAACAAACATATAAAGGCAAAAGAACCACAAAGAAATTTTTCAAGAAAATCTTATGCACCAAAGAAGACATATCATCATTAGATGAAGATGAAGTCAGTGACAGTGAGAAAAAAAGAGTTCTATTCATGCCAGTAGAAGACTCGCATAAAGAAGACTCCGAAGAAGAATATGAAGAAGCCGAAAAACAATATGAAGAAGTCGAAGAAGAAATTAAAGAGGCAGAAGTTGACTACCGAGAGGAATTAATGTGTGCCATAGAAGTTATCAGAAGAGAAAAGAAGAAAAACAAGAAACTACAAGCAGAACTAGACAAGAAAGAAGACACTCAAGATCTAGAACAAATGATCACAAATTTGAAGGTTCAAATAGAATAAGATAAAAGAGTTGAAGAAGCACTAAAATAAAAACTAGAAGAAAGAGACAAGATCATTGGAAATTTGGAAGTAGAGATTGTCACATTAAGAAAGGATATTCAAAAGAAAAATATACAGAACAACTCAAAAGTTTTGGATGACATTATCAACAGTAAAAAATATCATCATGCAAGTATAGACTTGGATACAATAGACAAAACAATGATAAAGATCCAAAACAACAGAGAAAGAAACATATCCAAAAAGCTATGTAGAAACAATCAACAGGGATAGGAAGATCTACAAGCAAGATTACAGGGACACTCCTCCACTGAGAAGATTCACATTTCAGAATCAACATCCGACAAATAGACCTCAGCAAGAAGAAGAATTTATAAGAGTGCCTCCTTTCAAAAGATCTTCAACTCCTAGGTATCAATCTATGTTTTTTGGTTTAAGTTATGCAAGTAATAATTTTGGACATAAATTTGTGAAGTGCAAAGCTAACAACAGGAACACAAACAACTTTGAAAGTCATACACAAAGGGGTTGTCCAAGAAGGCCTAGTGAAACACAAAGAATAAGTTACAACAAGTTTGAATCTTTGAGCACTGAAGTGGAATGTTATAAATGTAAAAATTTTGGACACATGGACAAAGATTGCAGAATGACAGTCCCTCCTAGAGAATCACAACAGAATAACAATAGTCACAGACAAGAACCTCAGGAAAGGACATCGATAAGAAAGCATGATCAGTATAGCAATGAAAAATGCACACTCGCTTTACAATCTAAGTAGAAGAAACATGGTCGGTATGTTGATAGTGGCTATTTAAAACACATGACACGTGATAGAGACAGGTTTCTTACATTACGAAAGGAAAGAGATGGATCAGTCTCCTTCATAAATGATGATTTAGCTAAAATTATTGGAAAGGCACAATCATAATTGGGAACAAGAATACCAAGGAAAAAAATGTTTTACTAATAGAATATATGAAACATAATCTTCTAAGTGTGAGTCAAATGTGTGACCAAGGTCATAACGTTACTTTCGATTCACAAAACTGCGAGATAAGAAAACAAGGTTCAGGAAAATTGATTGCTACAGCTGCGAGAACTTCAAGCAACATATATGTATTAAGTGAAATTGGAAACGAAAAGTGTTGTCTAGGAAAGAAATAGGAAATTTGTCTATGGCATAGAAGAATGGGTCACATACATTTTGATAACCTTGTCAAAGTCAGTAGAAGAGAAGAATTCAAATAAATGCCCAAGATCATGAAACCAACCAACACTTAATGCAAGCATTGTCAAAAAGGAAAGAAAACAAAGATCAGGTCCAAATCAAAGGAATATTCAACGGCAAGACCACTGGAAATTGTGCATATTGATCTGGTTGGACTAACTACAACAATGGTTTTAAAAGGTGAGAAATACTTTATGTTATTAGTTGATGATTATACAAGAATGACTACAATTTTCTTTCTCAAGAATAAGTCAGAAACTTTTGAAAACTTCAAGATATACAAAGGAAATGGTTGAAAATTAAATGGATTCAAAAATCAAATGCTTGAGATCTAATAATGGAGGAGAGTTCACTTCGAAGGAATTTATGGAATACTGTAGCAGTCACGAAATAAAAAGACAATTCTTAATTACTAGGACACCTGAACAGAATGGAGTTGTTGAAAGAAAGAATAGGATAGTACAAGAAATGGTTTGAACAATGCTAATAGATTCCAAATTGACAGATATATTTTGGACACAAGCAGTGCATACAACATTTCACATTTAAAATAGAGTGATGCTCAGAAACAACATTGACAAAACTCCCTACGAGCTATGGAAAGGAAGACCAACAAATGTGAAGCACTTCAGAGTTTTTGGAAGCAAATGCTACATCAAAAGAGAAGATGGGAAAATGGGAAAGTTTGACTCTCATGTGGGAAAATGAGTACTTGTTGGTTACTCAAGTACAAGGAAATCATACAAGTGTTACAATCTGAGATTAAACAAAGTTGTAGAAATCATCAACGTAACAATTGATGAAACAGGAAGACCATAATCAAAGGAAGAAGAAAACGAATCAATGGAACAACTTTTTGAAGAAGGAGAAGAAGATGAAAAGGAAGTAGAAGAGGAAGATGAAAAGGAAGTAGAAGAGGAAGATGAAAAGAATCTGACAGAAGCAGAAGAGAAAGTTCAGCAAGTGCTTTCAAAGACACCTAGCAAATGAGTACATAAGAATCATCCTTTAGATCAAATTATCGAAAAAAAAGATGCGGAAGTTGAGACTAGAAGAAGAATTTGCTCACCAGAAAAAACACACCTAGCACTCATATCTACCATTGAACCAACCTATTTTG
Source organism: Picea mariana (assembly GCA_032191745.1). NCBI lineage: Eukaryota > Viridiplantae > Streptophyta > Pinopsida > Pinales > Pinaceae > Picea > Picea mariana. The sequence continues at coordinate 38,899 of JASDQU010509816.1, read as the reverse complement.
AAGAGGCCAAGAAGGTTGAATTTTGGAACAAGGCCATGGATGAAGAATAGGATCAAATAGAAAAAAATGACACTTGGGAATTGGTTCCAAGACCAAAGGATAAGAGTTTGATCAACACAAAGTGTGTATATAGGAATAAATTGAACGAAGATGGACAGGTTACAAGGACCAAAGCTAGATTGGTATGTAAAGGATATGCACATGTTGAAGGAATCGGCTTTGAAGAGACATTTTCCCCAGTTTCTAGAATGGAAGCAATCCGATTTCTTTTAGCTTATGCATGCTCCAAAAATATTAACGTGTATTAGATGGATGTAAAATCATCTTTTCTAAATGGGGAACATGAAGAAGAAGTCTACATTGAACAAACAAAAGGATTTCAGCTGTCAGAAAATGGAGACTATGTGTCAAAATTAAAGAAGGTCTTGTATGGTCTAAAACAAGCTCATAGAGCATGGTACTCTAGACTGGATAAATATATACAACAGGAAGGGTTCAGAAAAGGAAGTGCACACAACAACCTCTACATCAAGGTAAACCAAGGTAATATTTTATTAATTGAAGTTTATGTTGATGATATTATTTTCGGTAGTGATGATGACAGATTAAGCCAAAAATTTTCAAAGGATATGCAGAATGAATTTGAAATGTCATTACTATGAAAACTATCATTCTTTTTGGGACTTCAGATACATCAAAGCAACCAAGGAATTTTAATTCTCAAACCAAGTATATCAGAGAAATGTTGAAGAGGTTCGGAATGGAAGATTGAAAACCAGTTATCACTCCCATGCAAACCAGTTGCAAGTTAAGCATAGATGATGATTCAAAGTATACAGATCAGAGAAAATATAGGTCAATGATTGGTAACCTACTATATGTGACAACATCCATACCAGATGCAATGCAGGCAGTTGAACAGGTGGCATGATTTCAAGCAACAAAAAAGGAATCACATGTGTTAGCAGTGAAGAGGATTTTCAGATATCTCAAAGGAAAATAAGAGTTTGGATTATGGTATCCAAAAGGAAAGAATCTATCACTTATTTCCTACACAGATGTCGATTAGGCAGGTTGTATTGATGACCGAAAAATCACCATTCGAGAAAAGTTCTACTTGGGTGAGTGTTTAGTATCATGGCTAAGAAAGAAACAATCATCAATATCTCTATATACAGTCAACACAGAGTATATTACAGCAACAACATGTTGTACACAGGTTCTTTGTATGAAACAAACTTAGACAGATATATAGGTTGAGTATGATGAGCCCATTCCAATATATTGTGATAATACAAGCACCATCAGTATCTTAAAGAATCCAGTGATGCACTCCAAGATGAAGCATATTCCAATCAAGTATCACTTTCTACTGGAACAGGTTGCAGAAAAGAACATAAGAGTTGAGTATGTGGGAACAAAAGAACAAGTGGCAGACATATTTACAAAACCACTTCCACGGGAAGCCTTTGAGTATCTTCTCCAGAGACTCGAAGTTATTTCTACTCCAAAATGAATACTTTTGAATGCTTATCTTATATATCTTAGATGTACACGAGGAAGCACCATAAAGAGGACAGTTCAGTTAGGGGGAGAATCCCTATATGGAAAGATACCTTTGCCATTGATGACAAAGGGGAGAGATTTATCAAATACAGAGGAAAGAGGCATGATTCTAGGGGGAGCAATGGTCACAAAGATGCAGAGGAGAGAGGCATGGTTTCAGGGGGAGCACAAGTGATATGACTTCAGTATTTCATGAAATGATTTTAGTATTGCAACAGAGTGTTTCCATCAATTCCAAAGGGGCAGTTTGTTGATTAAGGTTGGTTTTCATTGATGTCAACCCTTGAAGAAAGTATGGTAGCGAATTCCGGTAGCACAACGGCTTGGGTAATGGACCCAAGTTTGTTTCATGTATAATGGTATGTGTTTTAATGTATTTGAAGGTAATATTATTATATATGGATAATACATGTCATGACATTTCTGGTGGTATGTCTAACATCAGATAACTCCTCACGGTTTGAGAGTTATGGCCTTACGAAGTTGGTGGACCCTCATATGTTGGCTTGAAGCCCTAAAAGGTCAAAAACGTCAAAGAAATGGCAAAGAAAAAATTATTATTTAAATGATAAAGTAAAGTGACAAAGACAAGAAGGATTATTTAAATAATAAAGTGAAGTGACAAAATCAAAGAAGATTATTTAAATGATAAAGTGAGGTGACAAAGTCAAGGAGGAATATTTAAATGATAAAGTAATGGAGAAATTTCTAATTATGGAAAGTGGATAACCCTAAAAATGACGAAAATAGGTTAAGTGACCTACAAGTGGGTTAAGTGACCTAGAAATAGGTTAAGTGACCTAGAATATGGAGAGTGTAAATAATAGGCAAGTCTCTCTCATTTTACATCACACTTGAGCATATTGAATATCTATAGGTGACTGAAGTAACCAAAGGAAATCTAAGCCAAATTTCAAAGGGAAGGTGAAGAAAAGAAGGTTCGAATTCAAGGGAGGGTAAATTATTTTGATGATGCTTTCTAAGGTATGTTATTTACAGGTCCCCCAGGTGTAGGATAGTCGGTGACAGAGTGTGGTGTAAAGGCACTCTGTGATGTTAAAGTCACCGGTTCGAAACTTGCGGGGACAAAAAATCTAGCCATATTAAGGGTTGGTTTGGATCAGGTGGGTGAAATCCCTAGGTGATTTTGTCGGCTTAGATGCCCCTGAGTCTCGGTTTCTTAGCCACATTTTAGTCCCACATGTCATGGACAAACTACATTTTAGTCCCACATGTCATGGTCTCTTAGGGTCAAATCTCATAGGAAGAGATCTTAGTACTTTTTGAACAATTACATATCTCTTCCTATGAGATTTGACCCTAATTGTTCCAAAAGTACTAAGATCTCTTCCTATGAGATTTGACCCTAACATAGCATCACTATAATAAATATCATATCTAAGCTCAATAAGAATGGACGAATTACATGGAATCTTCACAGCATATGAAATGAGAACTAAACAGGAAAATCCAGATATAAAAGAAGCAACCTTCAAAGCATCCAAAAAGTCAAAGCAAAAGGGAAGGCAAAAGGAAGAACATAGCAGCAACAGTGATGTCTTGGAAGATGATGAAGAAGTGGCTAACTTTCTCAAAATAATGAACAAGGGAACCAACAATAGGTATAGAGGTAAGCTTCCTTTAATTTGTTTTAATTGTGATGGTATTGGTCATTTTGCTAACAAATGTCCTTATAAGAAAAAGATAAATGATGAAGTTTACTCAAAATGTAAACAAACATATAAAGGAAAAAGAACCATAAAGAAAGTTTTCAAGAAACTCTTATGCACCAAAGAAGACATATCATCATTAGATGAAGATGAAGCTAGTGACAGTGAGAAAAAAAGAGTTCTATTCATGCGAGTAGAAGACTCTCATAAAGAAGACTCCGAAGAAGAATATGAAGAAGCCGAAAAACAATATGAAGAAGTCGAAGAAGAAGTTAAAGAGGCAGAAGTTGACTACCGAGAGAAATTAATGTGTGCCATAGAAGTTATCAGAAGAGAAAAGAAGAAAAACAAGAAACTACAAGTAGAACTAGACAAGAAAGAAGACACTCAATATCTAGAACAAATGATCACAAATTTGAAGGTTCAAATAGAAGAAGATAAAAGAGTTGAAGAAGAACTCAAATAAAAAATAGAAGAAAAAGACAAGATCATTGGAAATTTGGAAGTAGAGATTGTCACATTAAGAAAGGATATTCAAAAAAAAAATATGCAGAACAACTCAAAAGTTTTGGATGACATTATCAACAGTCAAAAATATCATCATGCAAGTCTAGACTTGGATACAATAGACAAAACAATGATCAAGCTCCAAAACAACAGAGAAAGATACATATCCAAAAATCTACGTAGAAACAATCAAGGGGGATAGGAAGATCTACAAGCAAGATTACAGGGACACTCCTCCACTGAGAAGATTCAGATTTCAGAATCAACAACCAACAAATAGGCCTCAGGAAGAAGACAAATTTATAAGAGTTCCTCCTTTCAAAAGATCTTCAACTCCTAGGTATCAAAATATGTTTTTTGGTTTATGTTATGCATGTAATAATTTTGGACATAAATTTGTGAAGTGCAGAGCTAACAACAGGAACACAAACAACTTTGAAAGTCATACACAAAGGGGTTGTCCAAGAAGGCCTAGTGAAACACAAAGAATAAGTTACAACAAGTTTGAATCTTTGAGCACTGAATTGGAATGTTATAAATGTAAAAATTTTGGACACATAGCCAAAGATTGCAGAATGATAGTCCCTCCTAGAGAACCACAACAGAATAACAATAGTCACAGACAAGAACCTTAGTAAAGGACATGGATAAGAAAGCACGATCAGTATAGCAATGAAGAATGCACACTCGCTTTACAATCTAAGCAGAAGAAACATGGTCAGTATGTTGATAGTGGCTATTCAAAACACATGACAGGTGATAGAGACAGGTTTCTTACATTATGAAAGGAAAGAGATGGATTAGTCTCCTCCAGAAATGATGATTTAGCTAAAATCATTGGAAAAGGCACAATCATAATTGGGAACAAGAATACCAAGGAAAAAAATGTTTTACTAATATAATATATGAAACATAATCTTCTAAGTGTGATTCAAATGTGTGACCAAGGTCATAATGTTACTTTCGATTCACAAAAGTGCGAGATAAGAAAAGAAGGTTTAGGAAAATTGATTGCTACAGCTGCGAGAACTTCAAGCAACATATATGTATTAAGTGAAATTGGAAATGAAAAGTGTTGTCTAGGAAAGAAATATGAAATTTGGCTATGGCATAGAAGAATGGGTCACATACATTTTGATAACCTTGTCAAAGTCAGTAGAAGAGAATAATTCAAATAAATGCCCAAGATCATGAAACCAACCAACACTTAATGCAAGCATTGTCAAAAAGGAAAGAAAAGAAAGACCAGGTCCAATTCAAAGGAATATTCAACGACAAGACCACTGGAAATTGTGCATACTAATCTAGTTGGACTAACTGCAACAATGGTTTTAAAAGGTGACAAATACTTTATGTTATTAGTTGATGATTACACAAGAATGACTACAACTTTCTTTCTCAAGAATAAGTCAGAAGCTTTTGAAAACTTCAAGATCTACAAAGGAAATGGTTGAAAATAAAATGGATTCAAAAATCAAATGCTTGAGATCTGATAATGGAGGAGAGTTGACTTCAAACAAATTTATGGAATACTACAGCAGTCATGGAATAAAAAGACAATTCTTCATTTCTAGGACACCTCAACAAAATGGAGTTGATGAAAGAAAGAATAGGATAGTACAAGAAATGGCTTGAACAATGCTAATAGATTCCAAATTGATAGATATATTTTGGACACAAACAGTGCATACAACATTTCACATTCAAAATAGAGTAATGCTCAGAAACAACATTGACAAAACTCCCTACGAGCTATGGAAAGGAAGACCAACAAATGTGAAGCACTTCAGAGTTTTTGGAATCAAATGCTACATCAAAAGAGAAGATGGGAAAATGGGAAAGTTTGACTCTTGTGTGGAAAAATGAGTACTTGTTGGTTACTCAAGTACAAGGAAATCATACAAGTGTTACAATCTGAGATTGAACAAAGTTGTAGAAATCATCAACGTAACAATTGATGAAACAGGAAGACCATAATCAAAGGAAGAAGAAAAGGAATCAATGGAACAACTTTTTGAAGAAGGAGAAGAAGATTAAAAGGAAGTAGAAGAGGAAGATGAAAAGAATCCGACAGAAGCAAAAGAGAAAGTTCAACAAGTGCTTCCAAAGACACCTAGAATATGAGTACATAAGAATCATCCTTTAGATCAAATTATCGAAAAAAAAGATGCGGAAGTTGAGACTCAAAGAAGAATCTGCTCACCAGAAAAAACACACCTAGCACTCATATCTACCATTGAAACAGCCTATTTTGAAGAGGCCAAGAAGGTTGAATTTTGGAACAAGGCCATGGATGAAGAATTGGATCAAATAGAGAAAAATGACACTTGGGAATTGGTTCCAAGACCAAAGGATAAGAATTTGATCGACACAAAGTGGGTATACAAAAATAAATTGAACAAAGATGGATAGGTTACAACGACCAAAGCTAGATTGGTATGTAAATGATATGCACAGGTTGAAGGAATCGACTTTGAAGAGACATTTTCCCCAGTTTCTAGAATGGAAGCAATCCGATTGCTTTTAGCTTATGCATGCTCCAAAAATATTAAAGTGTATTAGATGGATGTAAAATCATCTTTTCTGAATGGGGAACATGAAGAAGAAGTCTACATTGAACAAACAAAAGGATTTCAGCTGTCGGAGAATGTAGACTATGTGTGAAAATTAAAGAAGTCATTGTATGGTCTAAAACAAGCTCATAGAGCATGGTACTCTAGACTGGATAAATATATACAACGGGAAGGGTTCAGAAAGGGAAGTGCACACAACAACCTTTACATCAAGGTAAGCCAAGGTAATATTTTATTAATTGAAGTTTATGTTGATGATATTATTTTTGGTAGTGATGATGACAGATTAAGCCAAAATTTGCAAAGGATATGGAGAATGAATTTGAAATGTCATTACTATGAAAACTATCCTTCTTTCTGGGATTTCAGATATGTCAAAGAAACCAAGGAATTTTAATTCTCAAACAAAGTATATCAGAGAAATGCTAAAGAGGTTCGTAATGGAAGATTGAAAACTAGTTATCACTCTCATGCAAACCAGTTGCAAGTTATGCAAAGATGATGATTCAAAGTATACAGATCAGAGGAAATATAGGTCAATGATTAGTATCCTACTATATGTGACAACATCCAGACCAGATGCAATGCAGGTAGTTGAACAGGTGGCATGATTTCAAACAACAAAAAAGGAATCACATGTGTTAGCAGTGAAGAGGTTTTTCAGATATCTCAAAGGAACATAAGAGTTTGGATTATGGTATCCAAAAGGAAAGGATCTATCACTTATTTCCTACACAGATGTCGATTAGGCAGGTTGTATTGATGACTGAAAAAGCACCAGTCGAGAAAAGTTCTACTTGGGTGAGTGTTTAGTATCATGGCTAAGAAAGAAACAATCATCAATATCTCTATATACACTCAAGGCAGAGTATATTGCAACAACAACATGTTGTACACATGTTCTTTGGATGAAACAAACTTACACAGATATATAGGTTGAGTATGATGAGCCCATTTCAATATATTGTGATAATACAAGCATCATCAGTGTCTCAAAGAACCTAGTGATGCACTCCAAGATGAAGCATATTCCAATCAAGTATCACTTTCTACTGAAACAGGTTGCAGAAAAGAACATAAGAGTTGAGTATGTGGGCACAAAAGAACAAGTGGCAGACATATTTACAAAACCACTTCCACGGGAATCCTTTGAGTATCTTCGCCAGAGACTTGAAGTTATTTCTACTCCAAAATGAATGCTTTTGAATGTTTATCTTATATATCTTAGATGTACACGAGGAAGCACCATAAAGAGGACAGTTAGTTAGGGGGAGAATCCCTATATGGAAAGATACCTTTTCCATTGATGACAAAGGGGAGAGAATTATCAAATACAGAGGATAGAGGCATGATTCTAGGGGCAGCAATGGTCACAGAGATGCAGAGGAGACAGACATGGTTCCAAGGGGAGCACAAGTGATATGACTTCAGTATTTCATGAAATGTTTTCAGTATTGCATCAGAGTGTTGCCATCAATACCAAAGTGGGAGTTTGTTGATTAAGGTTGGTTTTCATTGATGTCAACCCTTGAAGAAAGTACGGTAGCGAATTCTGGTAGCACAACGGCTTGGCTAATGGACCCAAGTTTGTTTCATGTATAATGGTATGTGTTTTAATATATTTGAAGGTAATATTATTAGATATGGATAATACATGTCATGGAATTTCTGGTGGTATGTGTAACATCACATAACTCCTCATGGTTTGAGAGTTATGGCCTTACAAAGTTGGAGGACCCTCATATGTTGGCTTGAAGTCCCAAAAGGTCAAAAATGTCAAAGAGATGGCAAAGAAAAAAATATTATTTAAATGATAAAGTAAACTGACAAAGACAAGAAGGATTATTTAAATAATAAAGTGAAGTGACAAAATCAAAGAAGATTATTTAAATGATAAAGTGAGGTGACAAAGTCAAGGAGGAATATTTAAATGATAAAGTAATGGAGAAATTTCTAATTATGGAAAGTGGATAACCCTAAAAATGAGGAAAATAGATTAAGTGACCTATAAGTGGGTTGGGTGACCTAGAAATAGGTTAAGTGACCTAGAAGATGGAGAGTGTAAATAATAGGCAAGTCTCTCTCATTTTACATCACACTTGAGCATATTGAATATCTATAGGTGACTGAGGTAAACAAAGGATATCTAAGCCAAATTTCAAAGGGAAGGTGAAGAAAAGAAGGTTGGAATTCAACGGAGGATAAATTATTTTGATGATGCTTTCTAAGCTATGTTATTTACAGGTCCTCGAGGTGTAGGAGAGTCGGTGACAGAGTGTGGTGTTAAGGCACTCCGTGATGTTAAAGTCATTGGTTCGAAACTTGCGGGGACAAAAAATCTAGCCATATTAAGGGTTGGTTTAAATCAGGTGGGTGAAATCCCTAGGTCATTTTGTCGGCTTAGATGCCCCTGAGTCTCGATTTCTTATCCACATTTTAGTCCCACATGTCATGGACAAACTACATTTTAGTCCCACATGTCATGGTCTCTTAGGGTCAAATCTCATAGGAAGAGATCTTAGTACTTTTTGAACAATTACAGATCTCTTCCTATGAGATTTGACCCTAATTGTTCAAAAAGTACTAAGATCTCTTCCTATGAGATTTGACCCTAAGATATCATCAGTAGAATAAATATCGTATCTAAACTCAATAATAATGGATGAATTACATGGAATCTTCACAGCATATGAAATGAGAACTAAACAGGAAAATCCAAATATAAAAGAAGCAACCTTCAAAGCATCCAAAAATTCAAAGCAAAAGGGAAGGCAAAAGGAAGAACATAGCAGCAACAGTGACGTCTTGGAAGATTATGAAGAAGTGGCCAACTTTCTCAAAATAATGAACAAGGGAACCGACAGTAGGTATAGAGCTAAGCTTCCTTTAACTTGTTTTAATTGTGATGGTATTGGTCATTTTGCTAAGAAATGTCCTTATAAGAAAAGATAAATGATGAAGGTTACTCAAAAGGTAAACAAACATATAAAGGCAAAAGAACCACAAAGAAATTTTTCAAGAAAATCTTATGCACCAAAGAAGACATATCATCATTAGATGAAGATGAAGTCAGTGACAGTGAGAAAAAAAGAGTTCTATTCATGCCAGTAGAAGACTCTCATAAAGAAGACTCTGAAGAAGAATATGAAGAAGCCGAAAAACAATATGAAGAAGTCGAAGAAGAAATTAAAGAGGAAGAATTTGACTACCGAAAGGAATTAATGTGTGCCATAGAAGTTATCAGAAGAGAAAAGAAGAAAAACAAGAAACTACAAGCAGCACTAGACAAGAAAGAAGACACTCAAGATCTAGAACAAATGATCACAAATTTGAAGGTTCAAATAGAAGAAGATAAAAGAGTTGAAGAAGCACTCAAATAAAAACTAGAAGAAAAAGACAAGATCATTGGAAATTTGGAAGTAGATATTGTCACATTAAGAAAGGATATTCAAAATAAAAATATGCAGAACAACTCAAAAGTTTTGGATGACATTATCAATAGTAAAAAATATCATCATGCAAGTCTAGACTTGGATACAATAGACAAAACAATGATCAAACTCCAAAACAATAGAGAGAGAAACATATCCAAAAAGCTATGTATAAACAATCAAGGGGGATAGGAAGATCTACAAGCAAGATTATAGGGACACTCCTCCACCGAGAAGATTCAGAATTTAGAATCAACAACCGACAAATAGGCCTCAGGAAGAAGAAGAATTTATAAGAGTGCCTCCTTTCAAATGATCTTCAACTCCTAGGTATCAAACTATGTTTTTTGGTTTATTTTATGCATGTAATAATTTTGGACATAAATTTGTGAAGTGCAGAGCTAACAACAGAAACACAAACAACTTTGAAAGTCATACACAAAGGGGTTGTCCAAGAAGGCCTAGTGAAACACAAAGAATAAGTTACAACAAGTTTGAATCTTTGAGCACTGAAGTGGAATGTTATAAATGTAAAAATTTTGGACACATGGCCAAAGATTGCAAAATGACAGTCCCTCAGAGAGAACCACAACATAATAACAATAGTCATAGACAAGAAAATCAGGAAAGGACATGGATAATAAAGCATGATCAGTATAGCAATGAAGAATGCACACTCGCTTTACAATCTAAGCAGAAGAAACATGGTCTATATGTTGATAGTGGATATGAAAAACACATGACAGGTGATAGAGATAGGTTTCTTACATTACAAAAGGAAAGAGATGGATCAGTCTCCTTCAAAAATGATGATTTAGCTAAAATCATTGGAAAAGGCACAATCATAATTGGGAACAAGAATACGAAGGAAAAAAATGTTTTACTAATAGAATATATGAAACATAATCTTCTAAGTTTGAGTCAAATGTGTGACCAAGGTCATAATGTTACTTTCGATTCACAAAAGTGCGAGATAGGAAAAGAAGGTTCAGGAAAATTGATTGCTACAGCTGCGAAAACTTCAAGCAACATATATGTATTAAGTGAAATTGGAAATGAAAAGTGTTGTCTAGGAAAGAAATATGAAATTTGGCTATGGCATAGAAGAATGGGTCACATACATTTTGATAACCTTGTCAAAGTCAGTAGAAGAGAAGAATTCAAAGAAATGCCCAAGATCACGAAACCAACCAACACTTAATGCAAGCATTGTCAAAAAGGAAAGAAAACAAAGACAAGGTCCAAATCAAAGGAATATTCAACGACAAGACCACTGTAAATTGTGCATATCGATCTACTTGGACTAACTACAACAATGGTTTTAAAATGTGAGAAATACTTTATGTTATTAGTTGATGATTATACAAGAATGACTACAATTTTCTTTCTCGAGAATAAGTCAGAAGCTTTTGAAAACTTCAAGATCTACAAAGGAAATAGTTGAAAATGAAATGGATTCAAAAAATCAAATACTTGAGATCTGATAATGGAGGAGAGTTCACTTCAAAGGAATTTATGGAATACTGCAGTAGTCATGGAATAAAATGACAATTCTTCATTTCTAGGACACCTCAACAGAATGGAGTGGTTGAAAGAAAGAATAGGACAGTACAAGAAATGGCTTGAAAAATGCTGATAGATTCCAAATTCACAGATATATTTTGGACACAAGCAATGCATACAACATTTCACATTCAAAATAAAGTAATGCTCAGAAACAACACTGACAAAACTCCCTACGAGCTACGGAAAGGAAGACCAACAAATGTGAATCACTTCAGAGTTTTTGGAAGCAAATGCCACATCAAAGGAGAAGATGAGAAAATGGGAAAGTTTGACTCTCGTGTGGAAAAATGAGTACTTGTTGGTTACTCAAGTACAAGGAAATCCTACAAGTGTTACAATCTGAGATTGAACAAAGTTGTAGAAATCATCAACGTATCAATTGATGAAATAGGAAGACCATAATCAAAGGAAGAAGAAAACGAATCAATGGAACAAATTTTTGAAGAAGGAGAAGAAGATGAAAAGGAAGTAGAAGAGGAAGATGAAAAGAATCCGACCAAAGCAGAAGAGAAATTTCAGCAAGTGATTTCAAAGACACCAGGCAAATGAGTACATAAGAATCATCCTTTAGATCAGATTATCAGAAAAGAAGATGTGGAAGTTGAGACTAGAAGAAGAATCTGCTTACCAGAAAAAACACACTTAGCACTCACATCTAGCATTGAACCAACCTATTTTGAAGAGGCCAAGAAGGTTGAATTTTGGAACAAGGACATGGATGAAGAATTGGATCAAATAGAGAAAAATGACACTTGGGAATTGGTTCCAAGACCAAAGGATAAGAATTTGATCGACACAAAGTGGGTATACAGAAATAAATTGAACGAAGATGGATAGGTTACAAGGACCAAAGCTAGATTGGTATGTAAAGGATATGCACAGGTTGAAGGAATCGACTTTGAAGAGACATTTTCCCCAGTTTCTAGAATGGAAGCAATCCGATTGCTTTTAGCTTATGCATGCTCCAAAAATATTAAAGTGTATCAGATGGATGTAAAATCATCTTTTCTGAATGGGGAACATGAAGAAGAAGTATACATTGAACAAACAAAAGATTTCAGCTGTCAGAAAATGCAGACTATGTGTGAAAATTAAAGAAGGCCTTGTATGGTCTAAAACAAGCTCATAGAGCATGGTACTCTAGACTGGATAAATATATACAATAGGAAGGGTTCAGAAAAGGAATTGCACACGACAACCTCTACATCAAGGTAAGCCAAGGTAATATTTTATTAATTGAAGTTTATGTTGATGATATTATTTTCGATAGTGATGATGACAGATTAAGACAAAATTTTGCAAAGGATATGCAGAATGAATTTGAAATGTCATTACTATGAAAACTATCCTTCTTTTTGGGACTTCAGATATGTCAAAGCAACCAAGGAATTTTAATTCTCAAACCAAGTATATCAGAGAAATGCTAAAGAGGTTCGGAATGGAAGATTGAAAACCAGTTATCACTCCCATGCAAACCAGTTGCAAGTTAAGCAAAGATGATGATTCAAAGCATACAGATCAGAGGAAATATAGGTCAATGATTGGTAGCCTACTATATGTGACAGCATCTAGACCAGATGCAATGTAGGCAGTTGAACAGGTGGCATGATTTCAAGCAACAAAAAAGGAATCACGTGTGTTAGCAGTGAAGAGGATTTTCAGATATCTCAAAGGAACATAAGAGTTTGGATTATAGTATCCAAAAGGAAAGGATCTATCGCTTATTTCCTACACAGTTGTCGATTAGGCAGGTTATATTGATGACTAAAAAAGCACCAGTCAAGAAAAGTTCTACTTGGGTGAGTGTTTAGTATCATGGCTAAGAAAGAAACAATCATCAATATCTCTATATACAGTCAAGGCAGAGTATATTGCAGCAACAACATGTTGTACATAGGTTCTTTGGATGAAACAAACTCATATAGATATATAGGTTCAGTATGATGAGCCCATTCCAATAGATTGTGATAATACAAGCACCATCAGTATCTCAAAGAACTTAGTGATGCACTCCAAGATGAAGCATATTCCAATCAAGTATCACTTTCAACTGAAACAGGTTGCAGAAAAGAACATAAGAGTTGAGTATGTGGGCACAAAAGAAAAAGTGGCAGACATATTTACAAAACCACTTCCATGGGAATCCTTTGAGTATCTTCGCCAGAGACTTGAAGTTATTTCTTCTCCAAAATGAATGCTTTTGAATGCTTATCTTATATATCTTAGATGTATATGAGGAAGCACCATAAAGAGGACAGTTCAATTAGGGGGAGAATTCCTATATGGAGAGATACCTTTGTCATTGATGAAAAAGGGGAGAGATTTATCAAATACAGAGGACAGAGGCATGATTCCAGGGGGAGAAATAGTCACAGAGATGCAGAGGAGAGATGCATGGTTCCAGGGGGAGCAGAAGTGATATGACTTCAGTATTTCATGAAATGATTTCAGTATTGCATCAGAGTGTTGCCATCAATTCCAAAGGGGGAGTTTGTTGATTAAGGTTGGTTTTCATTGATTTCAACCCTTGAAGAAATTACGGTAGTGAATTCTGGTAGCAGAACGGCTTGGGTAATGGACCCAAGTTTGTTTCATGTATAATGGTATGTGTTTTAATATATTTGAAGGTAATATTATTATATATGGATAATACATGTCATGCCATTTCTGGTAGTATGTGTAACATCACATAAATCCTCACGGTTTGAGAGTTATGGCCTTACGAAGTTGGAGGACCCTCATATGTTGGCTTGAAGCCCCAGAAGATGAAAAACGTCAAAGAGATGGCAAAGAAAAAATTATTATTTAAATGATAAAGTAAACTGACAAAGACAAGAAGGATTATTTAATTAATAAAGTGAAGTGACAAAATCAAAGAAGATTATTTAAATGATAAAGTGAGGTGACAAAGTCAAGGAGGAATATTTAAATGATAAAGTAATGGAGAAATTTCTAATTATGGAAAGTGGATAACCCTAAAAATGAGGAAAATAGGTTAAGTGGCCTATAAGTGGGTTAAGTGACCTAGAAATAGGTTAAGTGACCTAGAAGATGGAGAGTGTAAATAATAGGCAAGTCTCTCTCATTTTACATGACACTTGAGCATATTGAATTAGGTGACTGAGGTAACCAAAGGATATCTAAGCCAAATTTCAAAGGGAAGGTGAAGAAAAGAAGGTTGGAATTCAAGGGAGGATAAATTATTTTGATGATGCTTTCTAAGGTATGTTATTTATAGGTCCCCGAGGTGTAGGGCAGTCGGTGATAGAGTGTGGTGTTAAGGCATTCCATGATGTTAAAGTCAACGGTTCGAAACTTGCGGGGACAAAAAATCTAGCCATATTAAGGGTTGGTTTGGATCAGGTGGGTGAAATACCTAGGTGATTTTGTCGGCTTAGATGCCCCTAAGTCTTGGTTTCTTAGCCACATTTTACTCCCACATGTCATGGACAAACTAACAACAACAAAAAAGGTATGTTATTTACAGGTCATCTCACCATTTTTCGCAGCATTTTTTTTTCTATAATGATTCAGAACATGAAAATGATATTCTATTAAGGAAACATATCAAAGTATCTATGGTAAAACATTCATCTTTTGGGTCATTGTATTTTTTGATTTACACTCTGTGGAAAATAGGGTTTGTTGCTAGTCCTGAACTAGTCTAAAACAAGATGTTCAGGTAAAAACGTCATAAATTCTTCATCACGGATCCAAATTTAGTAAGACAAAAATGTGGTGGATATATTAAAGTATTTATTATGTGGTTTAACATTTTTAGATCGATTCAACAAATATTCTGTGTGGGGCATGCTCTACAAGTTCTCTCTCTAGAATAATCTAGAATTCAACAAGGTATGCCATTTTTTCTATAACTCCTTTTCTGAGAGGTTCCAAGTAGTGACACTTGGAAGAATTGCATAAAACACATTGAATAACATTGTGTATCCATTTCTACTCCAAAATGAATTTTATTTAATAATTATATTATATGTCTTAGATTTACACGAGGAAGAACCATAAAGAGGAAAGTTCAAGTTCGGAGATCAGTTTCAGGAAGAGTTCATTTAGAGGGAGCATTCACAAGGATAGCCCAATTATGGGGAGCAACCCCAGATGGAAATATACCTTTTCCATTGATGTCTAAAGGGGATAGATTTATCATATGCAAAGGTAAATGCTTGGAGAAAGAGCATAGAGGAATGGTTCCAGGGGGAGCATGAGTGATATGAATTTAGTATTGCATAATAGTGTTGCCATCAATGCAAAAGGGGGATATTGTTGATTATTTGGGTTGGTTGTCATTGATTTCAACCCTTGGAGAAAGTCTAGTAGCGAATTCTGGTAGCACAAAGGTTTGGGTAATGGACCCAATGTTGTTTCATGTATAATGGTATGTGTTGTAATATATTTTAAGGTAAGACTATTATGTATGGATAGTACATGTCATTCCATTTCTGGTGGTATCTGGAACATCACATAAATCCTCACAATTAGAGAGGTATGGCCATGAGAATTTGGAGAACCCAGGCTTGGGTAATGGACCTAAGTTTGTTTGATGGATACTGGTATGAGTTTTGATATATTTGCAGGTAATACTATTCTATATAGATATTACATGTCATGTCATTTCCATTGGTATGTGGAATGTCACATAACTCCTCACGGTTAGAGATTTATGGCCATGTGAAGTTGGAGAACCCTCATGAGTCATCTAGAAGCCCCAAAAGGTCAAAGTAGTCAAAGTGGTTTAAGAAATTTTAGAAGGTAAATAATAAATTGAAGTGTTGAGTGTGATATAATTCAAAGTGAATACAATATTTAAATAATAAACTTAATGGATAAATTAGAAGTGGTTTAACCCTAAAATAAAGAAAGTGGGTTAAGATGGTTAAAAGGTAACCCCTTGAGGAAGCTACATGAAACTATAAATAAGAGGAAAGGCTATCTCATTTTAAACACACTTGAACATATTGAATATATATAGGTTACTAAGGTAACCAAAGGATATCTAAGCTGAATTTCAGAGGGAAGGTGAAGTAAAGAAGGCCACAATTCAAGGGAGGATAAATTATTTTGATGATGCTTTCTAAGGTATGTTATTTATAGGTCATCTCACCATTTTCGCAATAACGTTTTTTCTAGAATGATTCAGACCATGAAATTGGGAGGCCATTGAGAAAACATATCCAAGTAGCTGTGATACAAATTTCAGCTTGTGGGTCATTGTATTTTTTGAGTTACACGCCGTGGAAAATTGGGTTTGTGGCTAGTCCTGAAACTAGTCTAAAACAAGTGTTTCGGGTAAAAACATCATAACTTCTTCATAACAGATCCAAATTTAGTAAGACCAAATGTATTGGTTAAAGTACATTCTTTGGTATTCTATGTACAATTTTCAGATCCATACAACAAATATTCTATGCAGGGCATGCTCTACAAGTTCGCTATCTAGAATAAGACATAATTCAACAAGGTATGCCATTTTTGTTATAACTCCTTTTTTGAGAAGTTCCAAGTAGTGAAATATGGAGGCATTGCATAAAAGACACTGAAGAACATTGTGTACCATTTTCATTTCTTTATTCATTACATGTACGTAGTTATGATTATTGCAAGTTAGGGTTTTTACTAATCCAAAATTAGTCATGTGAGACTAAAGTAAAGTTTGATGAAAATGCTAGTCTCTTGTTATTAAAGTTAAGAAAGGTTTGCAGGTATGTGATCATATACACTAGGTCTATTACATAGTTAAAAATAAGATTTGTATGATGAAAATCATGAGGGATTTTGGTTAAGGTACATGTTGGGTACATGGTTGAGACAAGTAGTTGATGAGTTGGCACATACATGAGGTGTATAGTTGATGATGCTGGTACATATTGATGAGTCATAGAAATTTATGTGTATTTGATGCATGAGATATAGGTTGGTGCATGGTTGATGCACTTGTTTATGGTACAGGATGATTACAGGTTGTTTGGTACAAGTTGGTGCATGGTTGATGCACTTGTTTATAGTACAGGTTGGTGCATGGTTGATGCACTTATTTATGGTACAGGTTGATTACAGGTTGATTGGTATAGGTTTACATAAATATATCTCACATTGATAGTGTGATAGTGGTTCCATCATTCTACTTTTATTTTAGGGTGGTTGGACGGGTCAAGGACAGGTGGTTGTAGCCAGAGAACATAGGGGGTTGTAGCCTCCTTCTGGTTGTAGCCAGAGAATTGGGGAGTTGGTGCTTCCTTCAGGTTGTAGCTTGAGAAACTAGAGGGTTGGATACTCCTTCTAGTTATAGTTGGAAAACAAAGGAAGTTGGTACTTCCAATAAATGTAATTCTTAAAGACATATAAGAAAAAACATTATGTGGTTTTCTCCCACTTTGGCTTTCCACGTAAAAACACTGGTGTACTGTGTATGTGTATGATTGCTCATTTGTTCATTTTTTATTTACTCTTCAATTATTGGATGATAAATCTACATTGATATAATAATTGTATATTGTGGTTATAAAATGATTCAATTTCTCTATTACTGATTCACCCACCTCTCAGTAATCCAACAAAGGGTTATGCAAATTAATGATCTGAATTTTTGAAGTAAGCGCATGTGTACCCATTTCACAAGATTCATCATTTTCAACATCAGAATGGTACAAAAACATTATCTTTTATTTCCAATATGCTCAATTTACCATTGAAATGTATTCAAAGGAAAGAAGGGAATTAAAAATGAAGGAAAATCAATATGTGTTAGTTGTTGAAGTATTGTTTCGGAGAAATTTTGATGGAATGTTATTGAGATGTATAGATTCCACAAAGTCTCAAAGGGTCTTAGAAGAGTTTCATGAAGGAATTTGTGGAGGAAATTTTGCACCAACAACAACTCACATAGAATTATGAGAACATAATACTATTGGACCACCATATTCAAACATTCTTACTCAACGAGTAGAAAATGAATCTCTTGTAAAAGAAAATTAAGAAAGATGAAAAAGACAACAATGTTATTACAAACCATAATGATTAAAGTGTTGATATTATGGTAGTTGCAGGAGGTATTTACCTTGACGTGTAAACCTAACGATAATAGAATATTTCGGGAAGAAAGAAGAAACCCTAATTAGTTTCCTAATAACCCTATAAGACAAGTTGGCTCAAGAGGATAATTTGTATTAGGTTATTAGCCTCCAAGAGAAGAAGTCGGCTAAAAGAAATATTATATCCAAGTAAATAGGCACCTAGAATGAGAATTCGGCCCAGGAAGTTTGCAAGGTTTAGTATAAATATAGGAGTCCAGTGTTCATTCTAGCAGACATTCTCAGATCTGCAAAAGCAACACTTGTGTGCACTGCAGTTGGCCAGTTTGTGTGCAAGTTTGGAGGAGAGTTGTCGTTGCAGCTGCTACATCTAGCATATTTTGATTTTGGCCTAGACTCTCTCTATGTTATGGTTTGGACTCTCTGATCATCTCTTGTTACTCCTATTGGTGTGTTATCCTTGAATAGAGGTGCACTGTCATTTTTGGCTATCTAGCCTAGGGTTTCCTTCCAGAATGATTCTCTATCAAGGTTAGGGTGATCGGGGATGACTTCGGCCTATGGTTGAGTGAAAATAGTGATATTGTCTATGGTTAAACGAGCACATCCATCATATTCTAATAGTTTATGGGCCCACACCTCCTTCATTCAGTCTAACCACTGGAAGGGAGCATAACCATAAGGATACTAAGCCCATTGAATAACTGCCGCTAGGATTTCTAGCAGGAGCAGTTACCAAAGCACTGCTTCTAGGGTTACTAGCAGGTGTAGTTGCATAAACCCTAATCCTCTCATTGAGGCACCATAACTGAAAAAATTGACCAAATTTCCATATAGAGTAGTGCACCCTAGCCTAGCACACCTCCTAGTACTCTCAACAAGCTAAGACGTCAAGTTTGAATTTTTGGTCAAATCTAGGGTTGACCAAGTCAAAGAAACCATGACTTACTCTATGAAGTCAGAAAAAAAGTTAGAAGGGGATTCTAAATTCATAGCATGGAAGACAAGGATTGATCTCATCCTTTCCAAGAATAAAGTGTTGGATGTCATGAAAGGAAAGATTGTGGAACCAGAGTTTGAAGAAGGAAAAGAGAAGGAACTGCAGAACGTTGCAGTTATGGAGAAGTTCAAAGACAATGACATCAATTCCATGAGTATCATAGTGGATTCTATAAAAGACCACTTGATACCCTACATCTCCCATCTTGATTTGTTTAAGAAGATGTACTATTCCCTGACAAACCTCTTCCCAGTTAGAAACATTGGGCAAGTAATGAGTCTGAAGAATGAGCTTCATGGCATGAAGATTAATGATGATGACAACATAACATCATACTTTGTGAGAATCTCTCAGTTAATATATCAACTACAAGATATTGAATAAATGATTTCAGAGCAGGAATTGGTAAATATAGTACCCAATGGTCTTCCCAAGACATGGGGTGCATTTGCCACAAGCATGAACACAAGAAAGGAGTACCCTACATTTGAAGAACTTTGGACTTGTTGTGCACAAGACGAATCAAGAATTAGTGAAAAAGAGAAGCCTGAAAAGAAATATGATGATCAAGCCTTCACAACAAGATTCAAGAACTTCAGGAACAAAAGGAAGTTTGCCTCAAGGAAGAAGCCAAATCAAGAGAAAGACATGTCAAAAATAAAATGCTTCAACTGTAGAAAATATGTTCACTACAAGAATCATTGTCTCGAGCTAAAGAAAAGGAAGGAGACACATGAAGCATCAATTGTCGAATAAATGAAACCCTCAAGGAAGAATAAGCAAGATGAAATGGACTTCTTCTTCTAAGAACAAGGTAACAATACTCTTCATAGTTCTTGTACATACAATGTTTTCTGTACATATCTTGCATATCTATTTCTTAGAAGATAATATGTTCTGAGAGAAACTATACCTATGGAAGAACAACAAGATAAGGATTGTTATCACTATAACCATAAGTCAAACAATACACATGAAAGGATGACGTACATCAACAACCTCTGGTAATAATTCATGTGGAAGTTATTACATAAGTAACAGTTGCAAGATAAGTCGAAATCAGAATCAATCTTGAAGAAACCTAGAAGAAGTAAAGACAGAAAGAAGTCAACAATATAGAGGAAATTGGAGAAAGACTTATGATACTTTGCAAAAGGCAATAAGGATGCAGACGAAAGCATGGACTCTATTAGATGGAGGGAGCTGATTATATATTTCCAAAATAAGAGCATGCATTCATACATGAAGCAAGGATTAGGAGGGAGCTAATCCTATGATCCATTGAATATGATGAAGTATATATCCATGGTAGCATCCATGAAAAGCAGTACATGTTTAGTTTGACTTTAGAAGAAGTCTTCTTCGAAAAGAAGCCTTAAAGTATCCATGGTTATACATCCACATCCATGATCCTATGATGAAAGAAAGAAGTCGTAATCTTCAGGGCATGGAATCTATAGAAAATCTCCTTGGACCCAAGAGCTAAATAAAAACATGAGGAAGAACATGAATATTCCAATAGAGAAGGAAAATCCAGAACAACCAGTCATTGTATCAAGAATCACAAGACTACCAGCCTGATATGAAAGCAATCAAGCAGAGGAACTGAAAGTTGTGATGAATAATAGTGTATGGAATACTTATGAATGTAAGCATTGTGAGATCCATAACTAGAGGTTCTCCCAGATGGAGGGAGAAGAATATGATGATTGCTTGTTCTAGTAAACAAGACATACCTCTACATGAGCCAGTATATCATGGGTTGGAGTTTACATGTAGAGAAACCTCAAGGCTTTGATGTATACCAAAAAGAGACCCTTGTATGCAGATGGAAGAAGATATTGTATGGATTCAAACAACTTGGTGCGGAGCCTCCAATGCATAGCAGAAGCATGGTGAAAAGCCTTCTATAACAAAGATAATGTATCAGAATGGTTACTCAGAACTCAAGGATGATGGATTTCCAATCCATGAAAAAGATCTCATGATGATAGAAGAAGTACCACTTGGATATGTTCCAAGTTTTACCCTTGCCATGATGTTATGAGCTAGCATGAAACAAAAGAGTTGATTTCAACTATGATGATCAGATCTATATGAAGCCTTAAGAAAACTAGTGTTCCAGAAAGACCAAAGTACATTGATATCAAGAATTAAATTCTCCGTGATGAAGTCCAGAAAGGAGAAGTGGTTCTCCAATATATATCTCCACAGATGAGCAGATAAGCAAACATTTTGGTAAAGCCTCTATTCAAGATGAAAGAGTTTGTGTACTCAAGTTGGAGCTCATGGAGATGACTTCCTTATTGAAAAAGGAAGAGATGACTCCCAGGTTGGGAGGGAGCACTGATGTGTTATTGATTTATGGAAAGTCATTTTTCAATTCGAAAAATGGTCTAGGATGAGTAGTTCCTTTCCATTTCGAAAATTGGTTTGATATTTCTGACAAACAGGCAGTTTCCAGTTTGGAAAATGGTCCAGATAGAACAGTCATTTTCATAATGAAAATGGTTCGATGGATTGTTGATGTACCATAGACAGTGATTCGCCTTGTTGTTAACATAAGGAATGGTCTAGGACAATCTCTCTTCTTGACGGTCACTCTCAATAGTGGTCAAGAATATTGGTCCTCCTTGTCGGACAGTCATTCTTTCGAAGCTCACAGTTGTGAGAAGTTTCAAAGAATGGTCCATTTTGGAGGTTGGTGCAGGACATTTAGTTCCTTAGGAAATGGTCTAGACATTCATTCCCTTGGGAAGATCCATTCTCTCCAGGTTGCACTTTTTTTAGTACAGGAAGAATGGACCATATAGGTGAATGGTCCATGTTCAACAATCGGGGACAGGCATTCCCTAGGGCAGATTCATTCTCTCCAGGTTGCACTTTGTTTAGTGCCGAAGGAATGGCCTAGATAGGTGAATTGTCCAGGTTCAGAAATCGAGATAGTTATTCTTCCTTTCTTGAAAATAATAGTCCAGATATCTCATCATTGATGTTTTACATTCCTAGGGTAGATGCTCTTCCATATTTCATAGATGTGAGTGGAAGAATGGCCTAGATGATTCAATTTATATATCATAACAATGTTTTCTATGAAGGTTGATGATATGATTGTTATGGAGACTGAATGTCTCCAGACAGTACATGTGTACTACTGTAGTGGATTTGTTCCATTGATTGTGACTATATGTCATTGATCAAGTATCTGTGTGCTACTTGGTGTGGCAATGTACCACTGGATTGTAGTTGTGTACTACTATGGATAGACACGGTTGTGTTCTATTAAATGACATTGTTCTAATCGCCTTGAATACTATCAATAGTGTTGGAAATGATTATCATCTAGACGGATGATCAATGGACAAAGATTTCCCAGATAGAAAATGGTCTAGGATATTTATTCTTCTAGGACATATGTCTGGATTAGAAGAATGGTTCTTGTGCCACTCTATAGAGTGAGTGACTTATCCATCATCATGTCTAATTAATCAGATGGAGTATGGTTTCAAGAGATGATGCACCTGATGACACTGATAGTGATGATGGTGCTCATGATCTAGTCATGAGATAGTCTATACGACTATGTTGATGCTACTGGGTAAATGGTATGTTTGTGCTCAAGACCATTACCTTCAAATACCTCCTTAGCTAGGAGGGAGTGTTGATATTATGGTAGTTGCGGCAGGTATTTACCTCCACGTGTAAACCTGACGATAATAGAATATTCCGAGAAGCAAGAAGAAACCCTAATTAGTTGGCTAATAACCCTAGAAGACAAGTCGAATCAAAAGGATAATTTGTATTAGGTTATTAGCCTCCAAGAGAAGAAGTCGACTAAAAGAAATATTATATACTAAGTAAATAGGCACCTAGAATGAGAAGTCGGCCCAGGCAGTTTGCCAATTTTAATATAAATATAGGAGGCCAATCTTCATTCTAGTAGGCATTCTTGGAACTATAGAAACAACACTTGTGCGCACTGCAGTTGGCCAGTTTGTGTGCAAGNATAGGCCGAAGACACCCCTAAGCACCTTAACCTTGATAGAGAATCACTGCAGTTGGCCAGTTTGTGTGCAAGTTTGGAGGAGAGCTGTTGTTGTAGCTGTTGCAGCTAACATATTTTGGTTTTGGCCTAGACTCTCTCTTAGTTATGGTTTGGACTCTCTAATCATCTCTTGTTACTCTTATTCGGTGTGCTATCCTTGGAGAGAGGTGCACTATCTTGTTTGGCTATCTAGCCTCGGGTTTGCTTCTGTAATGATTCTCTATCAAGGTTAAGGTGCTTAGGGGTGTCTTCGGCCTATGGTAGGGTGACAATAGTGATATTATCTATGGTTAAATGAGCACATCCATCATATTCTAACATGAATAACCATTCACATAATGGGGATTATATTTCTTTGGGACAATCAATCCAAATTCTAGTAAAGGTCGCCCATACATTCTCACTACAAAAAAAATATTTTTCCAAATGGCAAGAGGCAATAGCTTTGAAAAAGGGGGATTTTGAAGAGCTCATAACTTTTCTCAAAGAAAATACCTTGTAAACATTTGGAGTTTTAGAGAAACTCATAAATGATAGTGGATCAGTTTTCATAATCTCAAAATTTACAAAGTTTTGTTGGGATTATGGTATCATCATGGGTCATTCATCAAATTGTTATCCACATTGTAATGGATTGGCTAAGTTTACAAACAAAACATTGATCCAAATTATTAAAAACCAATCACTATCAATTAGAGGAATTGGCATGTAAATTTTACCGATGCATTATGGGCAAGTAGACTTACACCAAAATATAGCACAAATTTATCACCATACACATTGGTTTATATGGATTATTTAGAAAGAAATGAAGGAAAATATGTAATAAGGAAATACACAAATATATTGTAAGAAATAGATAGATACAATAATATACAATTTCCATTAATGAAATAAATGTATAGAAATTGTAAAATTATAGAGTGAATGAACTTGCTAGAATGGCGTCAGCTTATCTCTAAGAAGAGATGTGATGGCTATCCTCATTCATAAGAATATGTGTTCACAATTAGGATCAAAATGATTTTTTAACATAAATAATTAATGAGAAAACCATAAAATTGAAAAACCTAACCGTAGGAGATGAAACACCAAAAGGTTTGTGGGCCCCAATGGGGGTAGTTGATACGTCAACTTCCTAAGGGCATAACATTTGCATATAATCTATGTTTGGGGTGCTTTATAACTTGTTGTAAAGGTCTAGCCAAGGAGTACAACTTCCACTAGGGAAGCATGTCATTGGTAACCCATGGACCCCCAAAAGTCCAAAAACGTCTCTTAGGGCCTCAAAACGGCCCTAGAAGTTCAGGACCCAAAAAACCATAGAAAAACTTCCAAGGTGGAAAACCATGTTCTGAGCCAATGAAATAGGTGTGTGGCCACCCACATGATCAAAGTAAGGGATCGTATGTATCTCTGAATTAAACCTAGAAGAAGTTCCTTCATAATGGGAACTTGTGCCAAGATGGCACCTTGGTATTATGGATCCTTTGAAATTTTGGATAGAGCAGGACCTGTAGCATAGATATTAGCACTTCCTCCCATAGGGAAAGTGCATAATGTTTTCCACGTCTCGTTACTGAAGAAATATGTACATGATTCTAATATATATTTGATTGGTATGTGATCCAGGTGGAACTAAAGGGAGAATTCCTACCATAACCACAATGCTTACTAGACAGCAAGGAAATCCCACTCAAGAACATAACCATTGCATAGGTCAAGGTGAAGTGGAAACACTCTGGTCCAGATAAAGCTACATGGGAAATGGAGGATGCCATGAAACAAGCATACCATTTTTTGTTCATTGTTGTACATAAAGATCACAATGACATGTAGAACACTAAGGGTGATGTTCCTTTAGGGGGGTGGGGATTGTAATTCCCCTGGTTTCCCCAACTATAAATATAATTACATTTTTCTAAGAGACTATGGAGAGATCGGTTATGTGTGAATTTTGGGAAATGATGAATCTTTTCTAAACAAGGTAATGTGAATATTTATTTTATTAAATAAAATGAAAATTGTTAAATAACTGTTGAAGGTGTTTCCAATACATATTATGCTTCCATGAGAGGGAATGGTGAGAGTAACTTGTAATGGTCGAGATGATCCCTATTAGGCCAATACTCTGTTGGATTTAAAAATGTTCAAACCCAAAATAGTCTTTTTTCCCAGATAATTTATTTACCAGTCAAGTTGGTAGTTGGAAAGTCCTCAAAAATCAATGAGAGAATCAGAAGAGTAACCATCTGGAAATTTCTGATTTGACCCACGAATTGGGCGATTTGACCCATTAAATCTGGCTGTAGAAGGAGAGGAAAAGAGAAAAATCATGGGCAGAGGAAGAGGATACACAAATGGGTATGGGGACCAATTCTGAAGAAGAAGAACATGTGAAGCTCTCTGATTTTGAAGAGAACTAAGAAAATATATTGTTCTGGGTACAGGAAATGTTGGGCAGTATCTTCTAATCAACATGATAAACAAGGTTGCAGATAATTTGAGTGATTGAGTGAGAAATCACAACACACTCATTTGGTTGGTGGATTGAATATTGGACTACCAAGTTCCTATGGGAGAAGGAGAGTAACCTTCATCCCTTCCTAATTGTTGAGAAAAATAATAACTCTCTCTCATGGCATCATACTCTGGATGGGGGTGGCCAGCTGTGAAAACTCCAGGAGCAACTATGCCTACGGTTGGGTGGAAAGTGGTACACCCTTCAACAGTTACAACTCTTTCCATATTTTATATAAGTTTACCATTGCCAAATCTCTAAAATGTTAAGTTCATAAATATTTATGGAATGTGTTTCAGAGGAGTGTAAATTCCATTCTTTGTTTAAGAGGCCTAAAAATTTTAAGTGTAATTATGAAAATGTTACAACTAGATCTATTTTCTTAATAACCTCACTTCTCGACTGCTTATGTTTTACAAAGGAGTGTTGTGAATGAATGTTATGGATGTTTAAGTGTTCATAGTCTATTTCATGTATTAGTGGTGATGAATGAACACTTCGAATCTCCACATAACATCTGAAGAGGAAAGAGGTTGATTTCTGTATAAGAATGTTTTATTTTAAGTTTTCCATAAGATTTTATACCATAATTTAGAATATATCAAATCTATGCTTGGCCTTAAGAGAATATTCCAAATGTTGAAGAGAGGCAAAGTATTTCAGAATAAATAATAAGAAAAAAATGAGAAACAAGAATTTAAGTTCTTATTTGGAAATAAAATGAAATTTAAAATTTTAAGCATTGTGATTAATTAAGTTTTATTAAAATTTGGTAAGAGAGGAATTTGCACAAGGAATTACACACTAAATTAATGTCGAGAGGGAAAATATTTGGAAATAGTAATTATTCCCTCAAAATAGCAAGGAATTGCATGAAAGTAGGAAGAGAGTAAATTATGGTAGAAACATAATTTTACCATGTAATGAATTTATAGAATTTTAATGTTCTCGAAAATAATTTAAACAAATAAATTTCTTGAGTATATTTATGTATATATATACTTACATGTTTTGTGAACAAATGTTGAAAGAATGGTAAAGACTAGTAACTCATGGTAAATTTCCAAAGTTACGAGTTAAATGTCTTAATAATTTGGATAATAAGTTGAGAAAGTTATATATATATATATATATATATATATATATATATATATATATATATATATAACATGTGATATCCAATTTTGTGCATGAGAAATGGGAATCTTGGGATTTTTTCCCTTTCTGTGTGAAAAATAAGCTTGTTGAGTTTCCCAGGTTTAAGAATTTCTCTATGCACAGATTTTTCTGCACTCCTAGAGGAGTTATGGTAAACATAGTCTTTTTACTTATTAAAGGCCTGGAAAATATACTTTCCTTTTTCTTTCTAAACGTATAAATATTTATATACAAATATAAATGTCAATCCCGTTCGGAGTCTAGCCGTCGAAGAAGGGAGGAGGGGACATATGATTAGAGTGTGATGGCCTAAGATATTTTAATGTTAAGTATTATAATATTAAACATGAAATCCCATCCTTTTCGAAGATTGGTCATCGGAGAAAAGCGAAGAGGATGATTTTTCGGAGTACAATGATATATGGTGTTATAAATATCAAACATTATAATACTAAATATTAAATCCAATCGCTTTCTGAGCCTAGTTGTTGGGGGAAATAGAAGAGGATGATTGTTCGGAGTATGATGGCATATGGTGTTATAAATACCAAGCATTATAATATTAAATATTAAATACAATCCCTTTCAGAGCCTGGCCATCAAAGAAACGAGATGGGCACACATGATTTGAGTGCAAAGAGTTCGGAGTGCAATGGCCTGAGTGTTATATATATATATATAAAACACTTCCTTTTTTAGAGCTTAGACGTTGGAGAAAATATAAAGGATCACATGACTTGAGCACAAAGAATTCAGGGTCCAAATGCCAATGTGTTACTATATTAATATTAATATTTATATTTGAAGGCAACGCACGAATGAAATACAAAGGCTTCAGAGTTTG
>JASDQU010509815.1:51065-87693 GCA_032191745.1 Picea mariana | reverse complement strand
CAATTGTTACGTTAATGCTTTCCACAACTTTGTTCAATATTAGATTGTAACACTTGTATTCTTTCCTTGTACTTGAGTAACCAACAAGCACTCCTTTGTCCACACGAGAGTCAAACTTTCCCATTCTACCATATTCTCTTTTGATATAGCATTTGCTTCCAAAAACTCTAAAGTGCTTTACATTTGCTGGTATTCCTTTCCATAGTTCGTAAGTAGTTTTTTTAGTGCTGTTATTGAGCATTACTCTGTTTTGAATGTGAACTTCTGTGTGCACTGCTTGTGTCCAAAAAATATCTGTCAATTTTGAATCCGTTAGCATTGTTCGAGCCATTTCTTGTACTGTCTTGTTCTTTCTTTCAACAACTCCATTCTGTTGAGGTGTCCTAGCAACGAAGGATTGCCTTTTTATTCCATTATTGCTGTAGTAGTCCAAAAATTCCTTTGAGGTGAACTCTTCTCCATTATCAGATCTCAAGCATTTGATTTTTGAATCCATTTCATTTTCAACCATTTCCTTGTAGATCTTGAAGTTTTCAAAAGCTTCTGACTTATTCTTGAGAAAGCAAACTGCAGTCATTCTTGTATAATCATCAACTAATAACATAAATTATTTCTCACCTTTTAAGCCCTTTGTTTTAGTTGGTCCAACTAGATCAGTATGCACAATTTTCAGTGGTCTTGTCATTGAATATTCCTTTGATTTGAACCTGGTCCATTACCCAAACCTTTGTGATATGGGGCTTTCTTCAAGGGTTGTCATCAATGAAAACCAACCTTAAACAAAAATTTCTTCTTTGCAAGCTCTTTGACTTCTTTGACCTTTTGGAGCTTCAAGCCAACATATGAGGGTCCTCCAACTTCGTAAGGCCATAACTCTCAAACAGTGAGGAGTTATGTGACATTCCACATACCACCATAAATTGCATGACATGTAATACCCATCTAGAATAGTCTTTCCTTCAAATATATCAAAATCCATATCATTATCCATCAAACAAACTTGGGTCCATTACCCAAACCTGGGTTCTCCAACTTCTCATGGCCATAACTCTCTAACTGTGAGGACTTATGTGGCGTTCCACATACCACCAGAAATGGAATGACATGTACTATCCATATATAATAGTATTACCTTAAAATATATTAAAACTCATACCATTATACATGAAACAATGTTGGGTCCATTGCCCAAACTTTTGTGCTACTGAAATTCACCACTGAAATTTCTCTAAGGGTTGACATCAATCACTAAGGGTTGGCATCAATCTACAATATCACTCTCCAATAGTTGACATCAATGACAACCAACAATCCATAAACCTAAGCCAACTATTTGACAATCTCCCCCTTTGGCATTGATGGCAACACTTAGTCATGATAACATTCATGCTTATACTCTTTATCAATGTTTCTATCTCCCCCCCTTTGACATCAATGGAAAAGGGTATCTCCCTTTGGGGCTTTTCCTCCTGACTAAACTATCCTTGGGGCTTCTCCCCCTGTCTACATGCCTTTGATTTTTCTTTGTGCTTATAATCCTCTGATTACTCGCTTTCCCTTCATATGAATAATATATCCCCCTTTGAAAAAGGGTATCACTCTAAATTCATATCACTCATTCTTCCCTTGTGACAAT
The DNA here is from genome assembly GCA_032191745.1 of Picea mariana. Lineage (NCBI taxonomy): Eukaryota > Viridiplantae > Streptophyta > Pinopsida > Pinales > Pinaceae > Picea > Picea mariana. Next base: position 86,057 of record JASDQU010509815.1, on the reverse strand, counting down.
CGCTCCCCTTGGAAACATGCCTCTATGCTCTCTCTCCAAGTATTTACCTTTGCATTCGATAAATATGCCCCCCTTTGTCCTATTTATGGTGTTTCCTCATGTACATCTAAGACATATAAGATAAGCATTCAAATGCATTCATTTTGGAGTAGAAATTACTCCCAGTCTCTGGAGAAGATACTCAAAAGCTTCCTGTGGAAGTGGTTTAGTAAATATGTATGCCACTTGTTCCTTTGTTCCCACATATTCAACTTTGATGTTCTTCTTTGCAACTTGTTCCCATAGAAAGTGATACTTGATTGGAATGTGCTTCGTCTTGGAGTGCATCACCAGGTTCTTTGAGATATTGATGGCACTTGTATTATCACAATAGATTGGAATGGGATCATCATACTCAACCTGTATATCTATCAAAGTTTGTTTCAGCCAAAAAACCTGTGTACAACATGTTGTTGCTGCAATATGCTCTGCCTCAGCTGTATATAGAGATACTGATGATTGTTTCTCTCTTAGCCATGATACTAAACACTAACCCAAGTACAACACTGCTCCACTGGTGCTTCGTCGGTCATCAATACAACCTGCCCAATCTGCATCTGTGTAGGCAATAAAAGATAGATCCTTTCCTTTTTCATACCATAATCCAAACTCTTCTGTTCCTTTGAGATATCTGAAAATCCTCTTCACCGCTAATACATGTGATTCCTTTGGTGCTTCTTGAAATCATGCCACCTGTCCAACTGCCTACATTACATCTGGTCTAGATGTTGTCACACATAGTAAGCTACCAATTATTGACCTATATTGCCTCTCGTCTGTAGACTTTGAATCATCATCTTTGCTCAACTTGAAAATGGTTTGCATAGGAGTGGTTTGCAATCTTCCATTCCGAACCTCTTTAGCATTTCTCTGATATATTTAGTTTGAGAAATAAAAATTCCTTGGTTTCTTTGACATATCTAAAGACCCAAAAAGAAGGATAGTTCTCCAAGTAATGATATTTCAAATTCATTCTACATATCCTTTGCAAATTTCTGGCTTAACCCATCATTAGTACTTCCAAAACAATATCATCAACATAAATTTCAATTAATAAAATATTACCTTGAGTTACCTTGATGTAGAGGTTGTTGTATGTGCTTCATTTCCATATTTCATAGGGAGTTTTGTCATTGTTGTTTCTGAGCATTACTCTGTTTTGAATGTGAACTGATGTATGCACTACATGTGTCCAAAAAATATATGTCAATTTGGAATCCATTAGCATTGTTCGAGCCATTTATTGTGTAATTATCATCCATTATGATAATGTTCCTTTGTCTCTGAACCACTCTCTAAACCAATCTATGAATCCATGATCTTGTCCACTATCATATATCTGTCCAAACCTACTAAGTTTTCTTACGAATCCATCTCTTTCCATACTATCCAAAACTCTACTTGCACAAATGTCCATAATGCTGACCCATTTATCACTATACTATCATGAAGTCTTGATTAATATATAAAACTGTACATCTGCTAACTGATTGCTCTAAATATGTTTTCTCAAACTCTACAAGCTACTCGAAGGAAGGTTCTTTGGTCTGTCACAACTATCGCATAGACCCCCCCTATCTAATATTCATATTAATTGGGAGTCTTTAAGCCAGATGGATCAGAACAATTCCTTCTCTGATGTGTATTCATCATCATCTTCATTGGTAGATTCATCATCATCTTCATTGGTAGATTCATTATCTCTCTGAGCTCTGACTTCATTCTTTCTGTCTATGGATTCATCTTTCACTTCAATGCTTGAAAGTACAATCTCTTGAACATGTCCTTTATTTCCCTGTCCTTCTTTTATTTTAGTTATTTTCTAAACCTTTCTGTATCTGACATCTTTCTTTTTCTCTATAGAATTTTCTTCATCTCGTTTTATTTCTAATCTTGCGATATTTGGTACCTAGTCTTTGTTCACCTATTCTTCCTGTTTTCTTATCCATACTTTCTTATATCTGATATCAATATTCTCTTTCATGGAAGTATCGATCATGCTTCTACAATCACTGCCTATGTGTCCATAGTTATGATATTTGTAACACTCAATGTTACGTGCGACCACATAGGCACTTCTTCCTTAAACATTTCTTTTATAATCCCTGCAATCTGCAACCTTATGTCCAAAGTTAGTACAATAAAAACAATGACCATAAAATAATTTTGCATACCTGGGAGTGAATGATCTTCTTTGTGGTGTAGTCCTTCTAAATTTTTTCCTTGACTGATCATGATCATGATTGAAGGTTCTTTGTGGCTTGAACATGGATGGTCTTCTTGAAGATGTATCTTCGATAGTTTTCTTAGATTTTGGTTGACCATGATTTCTTCCTTTGAGTACCTCTGCATAACTCTTTCTATTTTCTTCATTCTTATTTTCTAGAAACCTAGAGTGATTCTCTTCATTGTCTATAACTAATGTGGATGTTTCTGTCTCTTCAACATTCTTGTTGAGCTTGACGATTTTACTTCTCAATGTGAAAACTTCTTCTTCAAGCTTCTCAACCTCTTCTTCTTTCTTCATTATCTGAGACTTCATGACCTCTTATGTTCTCTTTGCATCTTCAAGTTGGATTTTCAATGTAATTATTTCTTTTTCCAGTGTTCTCTCTTCTTGACCAAACTCTTCCTCAAGTTGGTTTAAGTAATCGGTTCTTTCCTTGATATGATCCATCAATATCTTTTCTCTCTTTTCTACTTCTTCCTATTGTGGTGCTATGTTAGCTTCTAAACATTTCTTTTGATATTATAGAGTTTCTTCAATTCTTCTGGCCTCTTCTAGTTGAGCTCTTAAATTCTTGATGACCTACTGATCCTTTTCGGAGCCTTGAACACTTTCCTTTTTTTTCATCATTTCTTTCTTAGATGACTTGTTTTCTTCTCTTCCTCTTCTGAATCTGTATGACATGATGAACATATTTCTTCTTGTTTTGTATCTGCATATTCTTTGGGATTTTCTGAATCTGCGATGGGTGAAGAATATATGTCATGTAACTTATCCCAAAGTTCTTTTTCTGATGAACATTTACCAACCTTTTCTCTTACCGGATTAGGTAATCCTTCCCAGATGAAATCCATTGCTATTTTGTTATTCTTCCTCAATTTATTCTTTGTTGTAGTCTTTTCCCTTTTTGAACTATCATATCCTGTAACAACTGATAGCCAAATATAATGTCCCTGTGCCTGTAAAAATACTTCCATCCTTATGCTCCACATCTCATACTTAAAACCATTCTGACCATTAAACAATGGTACTCCATTCTCAGAATAATCTATGATCTCCTTCTAGTGGTTAAACTGTTTCCTGAAGGAACCAGCTCTGAAACCAATTGTTGGATTATTGAGAGGGGGGGTGAATCAGTAATAGAGAAATTTAATACTTTTTAACCATATAATCCAAGTGTTATATCAATGTATCATTATCATCCAATAACTGTAGAGTAAATAAGCAATGAACAAATGAGCAATCATACACATACACAGTACACCAGTGTTTTACGTGGAAACCCAAAGCGAGAGAAAACCACAGAATGTTTTTTCTTATATGTCTTAAAGAATTACATTCCTTGGAAGCACCAAATTCCTTTGTTTTCCAACTGCAACTGGAAGGAGGCTCCAACCCCCTAGTTTCTCAGGCTATAACTTGAGGGAAGCTCCAGCTCCCCAATTCTCTGGCTACAACCCCCTATGTTCTCTGGCTACAACCAGAAGGTGGCTACAACCACCTGTCCTTGTCCCGTCCAACCGCCCTAACGTATAAGTAGAATGATGGAGCCACTATCACACTATCATTGTGAGATATATCGCTGTAAACCTGTACCAGTCAACCTGCACCAAACAACATGTACCAATAACCTGAACCATGCATCAACCATGCATCAACTTGTACCTCAATCTGTAATCAACCTGTACCATAAAAAGTGCATCAACCATGCACCAACCTGTACCAAACAACCTATAATTAACCTGTACCATAAACAAGTGCATCAACCATGCACCAACCTGTACCTCAACCTGTACCATGAACAAGTGCATCAACCATGCACCAAACCCGTACAAATAAACTGTCACAACAACCTGTCACAACAAATTGTCCATAACAACCTATCACAACAACCTGTCTCATCAATATTATCAACCAAATCAGATCTACTCACCAAGATCAATCACCAAGACAACTCTCAAAGATGTGCATCAACCAATCATAACACAACAACTCATAATCATCACCAAGATCAATATGTGCTTCTAATAATACAAGTATGCTACATCATCCATAAACCATGTGTCAACAATACTACTAACAAGTGCCTCCAACCATGTACCAAGTATGTGCCAATAATGTATCAACTACTCATCAACTATGGCTCATCAAGATGTACCAACATCATCAACTATACACCTCGTGTATGTGCCAACTCATCAACTACTTGTCTCAACCATGTACCCAACATGTACCTCAACCAAAAGCCCTCATCAATTTCATCATCCAAATCTGATTTGTAACTCTGTAATAGACCTGATGTATATGATCACATACCTACAAACCTTCCTTAACTTTAACAACAAGAGACTAGCATTTTCATCAAACTTTTCTTTAATCTCACATGACTAGTTTTGGATTAGTTAACAACCCTAACTTGCAATAATCATAAATATGTACCTGTAATGAATACATATCTGAAACTGATATAAAATGTTATTCAGTGTGTTTTGTACAAGTCCTCCAGGTGTCACTACTTGGAACCTCTCAGAAAAGGAGTTATAGCAAAAATGGCATACCTTGCTGAATTATGGCTTATTCTAGATAATGACCTTGTAGATCATTCCCCGTACGAAATATTTGTTGAATAGATATGAAAATTTTAAATAGCCCACTATAGATTGTACTCTAACCAACACATTTGGACTTACCGAATTTGGATCTTTTCTGAAGAAGTTATGACGTGTTTACCCGAAACACCTGTTTTAGACTAGTTTCAGGACTAACCACAAATCCTATTTTCCACGGAGTGTAACTCCAAAAATACAATGACCCACAAGCTGAATTGTTTACCATAAGATACTTGGATATGTTTCCTCAATGGCCTATCAATTTCACGATCTGAATCATTCTATAAAAAACTTTATTGCGAAAATGGTGAGATGACCGGTAAATAACATACCTTAGAAAGCATCATCAAAAGAATTTATCCTCCCTTGAATTCCAACCTTCTTTTATTCACCTTCCCTTTGAAATTTGGCTTAGATATCCTTTGGTTACCTCAGTCACCTATAGATATTCAATATTCTCAAGTGTGATGTAAAATGAGAGAGCCTTGCCTCTTATTTATACTCCCCATCTTCTAGGTCACTTAACCCATTTCTAGGTCACTTAACCCATTTATAGTTCACTTAACCTATTTTCCTCATTTTTAGGGTTAACCACTTTCCATAATTAGAAAGTTCTCCATTAATTTATCATTTAAATGTTCCTCCTTGACTTTGTCACCTCACTTTATCATTTAAATAATCTTTTTTTATTTTGTCACTTCCCTTTATTATTTAAATGATCCTTCTTGACTTTGCCACTTTACTATATAATTTAAATAATAATTTCTTCTTTTCAAGCTCTTTGACTTCTTTGACCTTTTGGAGCTTCAAGCCAACATATGAGGGTCCTCCAACTTCGTAAGGCCATAACTCTCAAACCGTGAGGAGTTATGTGACGTTCCACATACCACCAGAAATGGCATGACATGTAATATCGATATAGAATAGTGTTTCCTTCAAATATATAAAAAAACATACCATTATCCATCAAACAAACTTGGGTCCATTACCCAATCCTGGGTTCTCCAACTTCTCATGGCCATAACTCTCTAACCGTGAGGAGTTATGTGATGTTCCACATACCACCAGAAATGGAATGACATGTACTATCTATATAGAACAGTCTTACCTTCAAATATATTAAAATTCATACCATTATACATGAAACAACCTTGGGTCCATTACCCAAACCTTTGTGCTACTAGACTTTCTCCAAGGGTTGACATCAATCACTAAGGGTTGACGTCAATATACAATATCCCTCTCCAATAGTTGACATCAATGACAACCAACAATCCATACCAACTATCCATCAACCTAAGCCAACTATGTCACAGAAGCATTAGAGTGGCCCCAACTTTATCAGTAAGATCCAAACTTCGCCACCACCTACCAGCTCTTGCATACAGGCACAACGGTCACTGATTTTCACATTCAGGATATACTCTTATGCCACCTGGGCCATTTATGTGTTCCTACAAGAAAGTGTGCAAAGCTAATTTGGGAAGCCCACTACAATCGGGTGGAAGGACATTTTGGCATAGATAAAATTGTGGCCGTTCTCCAGAACCATTTTTATTGGCCAAAAATTCGACATGATGTCAGCAAGTATATCAGATCTTGCACTACTTGTGCAATTGAAAAAACAACCATCAAGAAGAAAGGCTTATATAGCCCTCTTCATATTCACGAGAAGCCTTGGGAATCCATCTCAATGGATTACATTTCTAGCTTTCTGTTCACCAAGCAAGGAAATGACTGCATGTTCGTGGTCGTGGATTGGTTTTTGAAGATGAAAATCCTCATAGCCTATAGGAAGAATGTCACAGCAATAGATACTGCCAAGCTCTTCTTCAAACAAGTGTGGGTCCACTTTGGGATACCACAGACCATCATCTTTGACCGAGACAACAGGTTTCTCAACACCTTTTGGTCGAGTCTCTGGTCTTTGTTGGACACCAAGCTCACCAAATCCATTGCTTTCCACCCCCAAACTAATGGCCAAATAGAGGTCGTCAATCGAATGATTGTGCACATCTTGCACATGTACAATTCTAAGCATCCATGTACACGGGATGAGAGTCTCCCATATGTCCAACACAGTTACAATAGGGCTCTCCATAGTTCCATTGGGCATAGCCCATTTTAGGTGGGTCTGGGATTCCAACCCTTGGGACCCATTGACGTTGCAATTCCTCTTTCCACTGCACCGACAGAATCTTCTCCTGATCAGTGTGCGTTTGAAAAAACCACCAAATTCATTGAGCGGATTCAAGACATCTGCCAATAGGTCTAGGAGATTTTGCAGAAATCCAATGCTAAGTACAAGAAACGCCATGATCAACACAGGGTACCACACCAGTTTCAGGTTGGTGACAAAGTCTAGTTACATCTACAGAAGGAAAGTCTCACCGGGACCCATCAGAAGCTTCACCCACTTCATTATGGGCCTTACATTATCACCAAGGCAGTGGGTAGCAATTATTTTGAGCTCAAAACTCCACCCTTCCTTGGTCTGCACCCAATATTTAATGTGGACCTCCTTCGGCCATATTTTCCACCATTATTGGACACCTCTGAGATCGCAGAACAACTGACACCCACATAGGTCAACCCTAACTACATTGAACAAGCATCGACTGATCATATAGTGGACACAAAAGTCAAGGACACTCGCCAACAGAAGATCCAACTTTATCAGGTTGTCAAGGCAGGGCAACCCTTACACCAAGGAAAGTGGCTCACCCGGGGCCAAATCTAGCATAAGTTTCCTCACCCGATGGGGGAAATCAATGCAATGGATACCATTGCTTCCTAAAGGAGGAGGATTGATCCAGATGGATATTGGTGTCCACCCACCTATTCCAACTGGCTCCTCGTGTCTATTTTTGTTCAACATGTTCTTTTGTACTACTTTGTAATTATGGGTTCTACACTTCTGGGGCTATATGAAGCCCCACACATCCTCTAGGTGGATATAGGTGGCCTCTCTCCTAATCCAATTGGCTTATTTTGTATGTTTTCATATCAGCACATCTTGTTGTACTTTCGAGGAGAGATGTCCAGGAAGTCCATTTCTGTTTGAATGTATTTTCCATACCCTATGCACCAAATTGGGTATAAAATACTCAGAGCGTCATATGGTGCTCAAATACTGTGGCTATTTGCATAGATACATTCAAACAGAAGTGGACTTCCTGGAAATCGCCTCATTGGGCACAACATATAGATACGCTGTCAAGATCAAGTAGAAATTTAAGCAGAAATGACGAGAGTTTGGATCTACAAACCCCTCAAAACCGAAGCAGGGAAAAGGTATCCCCAACCCACATAGAAAGGGACCAAGTCAAGATGGCGACCCTTAGGACAAATAGTCCAAGCCACAACACAAGAAGGGAAATGAGAAGATAGAGAAGGACACGGGAAAATGGTGTGAGTACCATAAAATTCCTTGTCACAACATCGAAGAATGCTGCTCAAAGAAGTCCCTCATGGTCGAGCTGAAGGATTTCAAGTTAGAGGTTGATTATGATTCCAAATCAAATCCTGAAGAAGGGATGTAGATTATCGATGTTGAACTGAGTTCCACTATCGCTACCACCAAAGTACGACCAAGTGGACCAGAAGAACCAGAAGAAGGGGAATGCCTCTTTCACCAACAGATGTGGGTCAAGGGGGCTCCGATTCATTTCATTGTTGACAGCGGTAGTCAGAACAACCTGATTTTAGCAAAGGCCGTCAAGCGGCTGGACCTACTAACGAGACCACACCTGCAACTCTACACCATCGGCTGGCTTCACCAAGGAAGAGATCTTCGTGTCAGCCAACAGTGTCATCTGCCCTACGACAACAAGCCTTTCAAAGATGAGGTACTGTTTGATATTGTGTAATATCCCTCGGTCGAGCCCAATTATAAATGTAAGACAAGCATACTTAAGCTGGTGAGCTATTTTGACATCATCTTGTAATGCACCTTTCATGGTATAGTGAGCGTAGGTAATGCACAGTAAAATAATATGGTAGTACACATTCCAGGATACCGCGCACAACATGGTATAGTGCACGTGATATCGAGGCTAGGATGCCTTTGTGTATATGTTATGTGTTATAGGCTGGTGAGCCAGTGATTATAAGTTGGATGCTTATGTTTTGGAACTAGGCTAGAGCGCCTAGATGTGAAAGGCCAGTGTGCCCATTTTGTATATGTCTCATGTTTAATATAAAATATACCGCTGCGCACAGACCGACCACGATAAAAGAGAAGGGGGACTAAATTCCACCGATTAGGGAAAGGGAGAGCCAACAAGGAATATTATATTAATATTTCTTCAAAACATAAAGTATGGATAATTATTTTATCCTAAGTCCTAAAGTTGGGGACAAGTGACCCAAAGTGACTTCCAGCATGACAAGTGTCAAGTTGGGGGCATGCATACTTATTGTTGAGACTCAATTCATTTGGGGGAAGGAAAATCATTGTGGAGGGATTTTTTCCAGAGGATCTTCTTTTGGGGAAAAATTCTTACCTTCAAGGGAAGACCATTCAACCATGATTCCATGACCATTTTTCCACTCACATAGTCATGTAGCTTCGAAAATTCATATCACTGTACCCAGAATCCGTATCCATAACTATCCTTGTCCGTGTAGCTAGTTAGCATGGGAAATTGAAGAAGTGGGTTGTTAGGCCCATGGGAGATTGAAGAAGCGGGTTGTCAGGCCCGTGAACAATTCTCTAGGTGGGAGAATTGTTGAGAATCGATTTCCTGAAGGTGCTAAACTACAGTTACGGTGCCTGGAGACTTCTGGTCTGGCCTATTACGGAAGCCCTGGAAGGGAAGTGGGGCAGCCGAAGGACTGTTGAACAGAGAAGGTGCACACTTCCTTGGGTGGGATAGGCATGTGGGGAATGAAGGTTTGTAAGCTGTTGGTTGAGAGAGCACTATGACAGAGTCTTTTCTGTTGTCCATGAGCCTTAGCCTAGCTAGGAATCCCTTTACCCAGGTGGAGTTCAGTCCCAGCTCGGGGGTGACTCACTTTTGAGAGTGATGAACAATGTAGTCTAAGGCTGGGAGGTTCGTGGAAGGTCTGCACGTAGTTGGTTATATTCTTACCAAGATACATACCAATTGTGTAATCAAATGACATGCTATACTGTTATTTAACGTGTTTGTTTTATGAGTTACCGACAATTCATGCTTTATAACTGTCTGTATGCTTATGTGTATTTCTCGTATATGCTGCATTAGTGAGGTTGTTGTTATTTCGATATGAAGTTATATGTTACAGTATGTATTGTCTGTTATGTTTTATATGTAACACTTTCGTAAGAGGGTTGTGTGTGAATGTGTAACTATATGCAATTCGATTTGTATATATGCATACGTGTATATGTTTTTAGATGTAATTTTAAAGTAGTATAACTCAGTAGAATACTGGGTATGTTACTGTAAGTTCCGCAGTGAGGTAGAGAAGGTGTTGCCTCATGAGACCATAGTGTCTCCCGACCTGAGTGGGCATGTGCATGTTTCTACATGAGGGCCAGGGGACACTATATTTGGTATCAGAGCACTTAGTTCCAACTCTGAGCTTGGTTGGGCCAAAAAGGTTCACTTGAATTGAATATTCACAAAAGATTAATTTCAAAATGGCAATTTACCAAGGTCACGGAGCGTTAGTGGTAAATTTCTGGCACCGTGCGGAAATAAGTTGACATGTGGGAGCACGCGGTAAATTTTGGGCACCGCATAGGAAAATTTTAGCGTGCAAGTACACGTGACAAAATTGTGGTGCCGCGTGGAAGGAAATAGTGTGCGGATGCATTCACTATATTTAGCTTTGTGCGGTATACACACTTAGTAATGGTGCACTTAGTGTGCGCGATATTGCCAAAACACATAGGAGTTTTGTAGGTGCACTTAGATTAGTGAGCACAGTAGAGTATATGGAACTTTGACATGGTACAATGCATAGAGCGAAATGCATGTAGAATATCAGTGCGCGATACAAAAACTGTGCGCAGTGGGTACTGATGCACAACGCCGAAGTAATGCGCGCAAGTAATTGGCACAACAGAGAAGAAATGTATAGTGGATGAAGGTGCGAGGAAGCACGATTTACCTTATGGTGTGGCTGCATACAATAAATATGGGTGTGCAGGTTGAATCTTGTGCGCACAAGGTTGTTTGGAAGGTGAACAACAGTAGAACGCAACGGATTTCTATGAGTTTGAGTTTAATAGAAAATTTGCATAGTATTGGAGGAAAAGAAACACACAACCGTAATAGAACATTAATTAAAATGAATTCATAATGGTTTGAGACGAAAATAAATACAGTCTAAACTACTAAAGCTGAGAGCATCTCAGAGATGAATTCTGGGTTTGAATTCCTCTGACTCCAAACAGATGAAAGTAAAATACAAGCTTTCAAGAATGCATACTATGAAGGAAAAACTGACTCATAACACCATCAGATTGAATCTGTCATGAATAATCCTCAAAATCTACTTCTGCAGTTATATATATATATATTCATTAATCTCAAAATTACAGAAAGGTCTTTCTGCACAGAGGGCAGACACATTTGTAGAATTCAAAACTGATCGGACTTCTGCATAATTCTACAAATAGTATGAAGTTACAAAAAGGGACTGATAAGATTAGGTCTATCGTCTCTGGAGTCCCTTACCTCTATTACCGTTTCTACAAAATTTGTTGAAATGTACTTAATTCTAGGAGAGGACTCATTTCATCTTAGTTATTTTCTCCTTTAAAGTATCGAGCCAGACATGCTGATTCTCTCCAATAGTTTCAGCCATGTCAGCTACGGCTTCCTTTTTCGGTCGCTTGCTCCATTTCTTCTTAATAGCTTCGTTGTTGATGACTAGATCCCTGATGATAGGATTTAGCCTGACTCTCGACTTAGAGTCTACTACAGGTTCCGTGTGAAACTTATTCGTTAGGATGTGCGCGACTACGTTTTCCTTCTTACTCGCAGGAAAGTCTTTCATGTTGCTGGAATAACCTGTCTCATTGGATATAACTTCATCCATGTGCCCCAAATTCTTGTAGACACTGAAATTTTCTTACAGAGATCCTAAAGCAGAGCAAAATTGGAAGATTTTTCCAATTATGGAAAAGATGATGCTTCCAAACTCGGGGATTGGTAATTATAGAGTCCCAATGATGAATCACTGATAGACTTTGTGCAAATATGATGGTTTTCCATGTGCAGTTAATCCATTTCAAATGATTAATCTGTTTGAGTTCGTTATGGCGGTGTTCGCTAGACTTCATGCAGTTGTGAAGTACCGAACGAGTGAAACAGGGCGATCTGACTAACCATCGTCCACCCACGAATGGTGTATTTGACATAATGAAACACGTGACGTCAGAACTTTGGCGATGATGTAGTTCATGATAAAATTCTCAAAATTGAGCTCTATCTAAAAGTTGTCGTGGTGATAACACCCGGAACTCAGACGAAATGATTCTTATGTATAGATTGAACTAAAATGGTTCGTATTCTTTTTAAATTGTGGAATTAGTTATCCTGATAAGTTTCGATGGCTACACTTTTTGCAGAATTGACAACAACTAGATCAGACTAGATCAGTGCAAAATCCATAGGAATGGAAGAGGCACAAGGAAATTATAGTCAGCAAGATGAGAGAAGAAGGATGGAGGTCCATTTGAACATTGAAGGAACAAAATCCAATGGACATGGAGATGAATGAAATGAAAACCTAAAAATGGTAGAGACCATTAAAAATTTGCAGAGAGATGTCCAAAGCCATAAAGCTGATAATGAAAAAATTATGAAAGCCAAGGAACAACAAGATGACTTCAACATGAAGTTATTGAAGGGATTGAATAGAATAGAAAATAAATTGGACAAGGAGAGTGGCTCAAGAAAATCTGGAAGTCACCAACATTTGGATGAGAAAAGAAGTACAAAAAGTGTTAGCGGACATCACCACTCCTTGAGGCATTCCAATAAGAGAGCAGGCAGTCACTCAAGTCCATCCCCTGTCAGAAAGCATAAGAGGTTTGGGATGGATGAGCTACGAAGAGAAATGAATAAAAATCAAACCACCTACATTCGATGGTGAGCACAAGAAAGATGAAGATGCAGAAACATGGTTGTTAGGCATGAGGAAGTATTTTCAATTTCATAACTATTCTTCTCATGAAGAAGGTAGAATTTCCATCTATCAACTTAAAGGAAAAGAATCCATGTGGTGGGATCAACTTGTGCAGGTACAACACCTTAAAGAAAAAAGTGTTACTTGGAAGGAATTCAAGAAGTATTTTGAGAAGAAATACCTGACCAAGAGATATTATGACAAGAAAATGAAAGAGTTATTTGAACTCAAACTTGGAAGTATGACGATAGATGAATATGAAAAAAAAATTCCTAGAACTGCTGAAGTACGTCTCTTTAATCAAGGATGAGACAGTTAAAATTCAAAAGTATTTGAGTGGATTACCATCATCCATCAGTGACAAAATACAGTATGATGATCCTAAGACTTTGGAAGAGACCCTAAGGCGAGCTAAGTGCCTATATGATCAACAGAAAACAAGGCCAACTTTCCAAAAGGCTTGGAAAGACAAAAAGAAATTCAAAGTGGATCAGAGGAAGAAGGGATATAAGCCACCATTCTTCGGAAATAATCCACAAGAGAAACAAACGCTTAGAGAACCCAGAACAATTGACATAAGAAATCAAAGGCCAAGGTAGCCACCTATGCAATGTTGGGGTTGTAAAGGAGATCATAGGTTTAGAGATTGTCCTAACAGAGTTGAAATAAGGAGGACTGTTCACAATGTACAGCAAGATGAAACAGTGTGGGACATGGGTAGAAATGTGCCAAGGATCTATGTAGCCCTGGATAACAAGCAAGCAGAGTATCAGTCACACATGATTGAAGTGGAAGGTATGATCAACAACCAAACCATTACTATTTTAATTGATTTAGGAGCTAGTCATAGTTATATAGATCCTAATATGGTGGAAAGTTTGCATTTACCGAGAAGCAAGCATGGAAAATATTGGTTGGTACAGTTGTCTACATGACCCCCCAAAAAAGTAAATGAGATGGTTAAGTCATGTCTCATGGACATGAATGGATTGAACACCAAGGTAGATTTGAACATATTTCCTTTAGGTTCCTATGACCGTCTAATTGGGATGGATTGGTTAGACCAACATCATGCTCTCTTAGACTGTCATAACAAGGCATTTACTTGCTTGGATGAAGAAGGGAACCAAAGGAAGGTGCAGGGAATTCCTAGGACAATAACCATTAGAGAAATTTCAGCATTACAACTGAAGAGGTGTTATAGAAAAGGGTGTCAAATATTTGCAGCTCATATGGAGGAGACACCTAAAGACAAGGTTCCAAATCTTGAATATTATGTAGTCCTGAAAGAGTTTGAAGAGGTATTCAAGGAAGTACCAGGACTACCCCCAAAGAGGGACATTGATTTTTCTATAAATTTGATGCCAGGAGTAGCTCCAGTGTCAAAGACTCCTTACAGAATGAGTACACTAGAATTGAAGGAGTTGCAAATGCAGCTCGAAGAACTTCTGAAGAAGGGGTATATATTCCCAAGTGTGTCACCTTGGGGTGCTCCAGTCTTATTTGTGAAAAAGAAAGATGGAACATTAAGATTGTGCATTGATTTCAGACAGTTGAATAAAGTGACTGTTAAGAACAAGTATCCTCTGCCTAGGATTGATGACCTCTTTGATCAATTAAAGGATGAAAAGATATTTTCAAAGATAGATCTCAGGTCATGATACCTCCAGGTAAGAATTAAAGAGGAAGATATCAACAAGACTGCCTTCAGGACAAGGTATGGTCATTATGAGTTCACCATGGTGCCATTTGGGTTGTCAAATGCACCAACTGTTTTCATGTACTTAATGAATGGTGTTTTCCGAGAATACTTGGATAAGTTTGTCATTTTCTTTTTGGATGGCATTATTATATACTCTAAGTCAGAGGAAGAGCATGAACATCATTTGAACATGGTGTTGCAAGTATTAAGAGAGAATCAGTTGTATGCCAAATTGAGCAAGTGCTCATTTTATCAGGAACAAATTCATTATTTGGGGCATACCATTTCCAAGGATGGGATAGCAGTGGATCCTGAGAAGATAGAAGCCATCAGAGAATGGTCAGCGCCAAAGAATGTGACATAAGTAAGATCATTCATGGGTCTTGTAGGCTATTATAGGAGATTCATTGTAGGATTTTCAAAGATTGCGCATCCAGTCACTTCTTTGCAAAGAAAGGGTGTGAAGTTTCAGTGGACATTGGATTGTGAAAAGAGTTTCCAGCACTTGAAACAATTATTGACAAGTGCTCCAATTCTAAGGATTGCAAATCCAAACAAGGACTTTATTGTATGCACAGATGCATGTAAGGAAGGACTTGGTGGAGTCCTCAGTCAGAATGGATTTGTGATAGGTTATGAATCCAGGAAGTTAAAGAAACATGAAATAAACTATGCCATGCATGATTTGGAGTTGGCAGCCATAGTGCATGCCTTGAGGAAATGGAGACATTACCTCATGGGAAAATGGTTCGAGTTAAGAACATACCACAATGGTCTGAAATATTTATTTGATCAGCCAAACCTAGATGCTAGGCAAAGCGGATGGTTGGAATTTCTAAGAGAATGATTTTGATATAAAGCATATCAAGGGAAAAGAGAATAAAGTGGTTGATGCACTCAGCAGGAGGGTGCATGAAATACATTCTACAACCATTATCATGTATCAAATTGATATTAAAAGAAAAATTCTGGAAGCTGCGAATGTAGACTTGCATTACAGAGAATTGGTAGCAAAGCTACAACAGGGTGAGTTACCATAGAAAATGGACATTTTTAAGTTGGGAATAGATGGAATACTGCTGCACAAGAACATGATTTTTGTACCAAATGATCAGGACTTGAAACGTCTGATTTTGCATGAAATACATAATGTCCCTTATGAAGGACACCCTGGTTATTAGAAAACCGTGGCAGTGGTTAAGAGTCAATACTTCGGGCTAGGTATGAAGAGAGAAATCATTGAATACATTGCCAGATGTATGGAGTGCCAGAAAGTTAAAACTGAGCATAGGCACCCCGCAGGATTGCTGCAACCTTTACCCATTCCTGAATGAAAGTGGGAAGTGGTGACAATGGATTTTATTACGGGATTGCCTAGAACAGGAAAACGGCATGATTCGATCATGGTAGTGGTGGACAAGCTTACCAAATCTACCCATTTCATTCCACTGTAAACTACTCGCAAGGCAACAAATGTTGTTGATATTTTCATGAAGGAAGTGGCACAATTGCAAAGAATTCCTAAAACAATTGTGTCTGATAGAGACCTGAAATTCACCTCGAATTTCTAGAAAGGATTGTTCAAAGGATTCAGACCGAATCTGAACTTTAGTACAACTTATCATCCTGAGTCTGATGGATAGACATTGAGGGTGAACAGAGTGATAGAAGACATACTAAGAATGTATGTGATGGATAAACCATCAAAATGGGAAGAATACCTACACTTGGTAGAATTTGCGTACAACAATGGGTATTAGGAATCGTTGAGAATGAGACCATTTGAAGCACTTTACGGTAGAAAGTGCAATACTCCAGTGAGCTCTGATAATCCAGTTGATAGAACAGTAATTGGGCCAGAGTTGCTCAAGGAGATGGAGGACCAAATGATAAAAATTAAGCATAATTTGAAAGCTTCCCAAGACAGGAAGAAAAGTTATGCCGATAATAACAAAACTCATAGAGAGTTCAAAGTGGGTGATCATGTTTTTCTGAAAGTAAAAGCCAACAGGAGTTCCTTGAAACTGGGAAGCTACACCAAGTTGGCATCTAGATTTTGTGGACCATTTGAAATCCTATAGAGGATTGGTCAAGTTGCTTAGATGATTGCATTACCTGCATCTATGTCTATTCATAATTTATTCCATGTATCATTGCTAAAGAAATACATACCTGATGCTAATCATGTTATTGATTGGAATGTTATTCAGGTGGAGTAAGAAGGTGCTTTCCAAGTGCATCTGGTGCGCATTTTGGACCGGAAAGTCAAACAACTCTGGAATTGAGACATAAATCTTGTAAGGGTCCAATGGACCTGGTATGGACCTGAGGATGCTACTTGGGAACATGAGGATACGATGCACGCAGAATATCCGCATCTGTTTGAGAATTAAAAATAAATAAAAATTGTTGTATAAGTGTACATGATGCACTAAGGAAAGTGCATAAATAAGGGGAGGGGATTGTAATATCCCTTGGCCGAACCCAATTATAAATGTAATACAAGCATACTTAAGCTGGTGAGTTGTTTTCACATCATCTTGTAATGCACCTTTCATGGTATAGTGTGTGCAGGTACTGTGCAGTAAAATAATATGGTAGTACACATTCCAAGATACCGCAACATGGTATAGTGCACACGATATTGAGTCTAGGAGGCCTTTGTGTATATTTTATGTGTTATAGGCTGGTAAGCCAGTGATTATAAGATGGATGCTTATGTTTTGGAATTAGGCTAGAGTGCCTAGATGTGAAAGGCCAGTGTGCCCATTTTGTATATGTCTCATGTTTAATATAAAATATACCGATGCACGCAGACCGACCACGATAAAAGAGAAGGGGGACTGAATTTCACCCGTTAGGGAAAGGGAGAGCCAAAAAGGAATATTATATTAATATTTCTTCAAAACATAAAGTATGGATAATTATTTTATCCTAAGTCCTAAAGTTGGGGACAAGTGGCCCAAAGTGACTTCCAGCATGACAAGTGTCAAGTTGGGGGCATGCATACTTATTGTTGAGACTCAATTCATTTGGGGGAAGAAAAATCATTGTGGAGGGATTTTTTCCAGAGGATCTTATTTTGGGGAAAAATTTTTACCTTCAAGGGAAGATCATTCAACCATGATTCCATGACCATTTTTCCACTCACATAGTCATGTAGCTTCGAACATTCATATCACTGTACCTAGAATCTGTATCCATAACTATCCCTGTCCGTGTAGTTGGTTAGTGTGGGAGATTGAAGAAGCGGGTTGTCAGGCCCGTGGGAGATTTAAGAAGCAGGTTATTAGGCCCATGGGAGATTTAAGAAGTGGGGTGTCAAGCCCGTGACCAATTCTCTAAGTGGGAGAATTGTTGAGAATCGATTTCCTAAAGGTGATAAACTACAGTTACGGTGCCCGGAGACTTCCGGTCCAGCCTGTTGTTGAAACCCTAGAAGGGAAGTGGGGCAGCCAAAGGACTATTGAGCAGAGAGGGTGCACACTTCCTTGGGTGGGATAGGCATGTGGGAATGAGGGACTGTAATCTATTGGTTGAGAGAGCACCATGACAGAGTCTTTTCTGTTGTCCATGAGCCTTAGCCTTGCTAGGAATCCCTTTACCCGGGTGGAGTTCAGTCCTAGCTCGGGGGTGACTCACTGTTGAGAGTGATGAATAGTGTAGTCTAAGGCTGAGAGGTTCGTGGAAGGTCTGCACGCAGTTGGTGACATTCTTACCAAGATAAGTACCAATTGTGTAATCAAATGACATGCTATACTGTTATTTAACGTGTTTGTTTTATGAGTTACCTACAATTCATGATTTATAACTGTTAGTATGATTATGTGTATTTCTCATATATGATGCATTACTAAGGTTGTTGTTATTTCGGTATGAAGTTATATGCTACAGTATGTATGTCTGTTATGTTTTATATGTAACGCTTCCGCAAGAGGGCTGTGTGTGAATGTGTAACTACATGTAGTTCAATTTGTATGTATGCATACATGTATATGTTTTTATATGTAATTTTAAAGTAGTATAACTCAGTAGAATACTGGGTATGTTACTGTAAGTTCTCCAGTGAGGTAGAGAAGGTGTTTCCTCATGAGACCGTAGTGTCTCCTGGCCTAAGTGGGCGCGCACATGTTTTTGCATGAGGGCCAGGGGACGCTACATATTTCTACCCTTGAAGTTTGTGATGTTCTTTTAGGGAAACCATATTTTTGGAAGCGTCATACTGTGTATGAGTCTAGACACCGCAGTGTTATTATTAATTTGGGTAGAAAATTGTACAAGATCCCACAGGTAGCGTCGCCGATTACTATTTCTTTAATCTCTGCTAACCAATGCAGTAAGGTCGTTTCACAGATTGAGAAGTTCGTCTTCTTTGTGATCCATGCTCACATCAAGTAGAAGGTCTCCGCCACCTCCGTGGCCTCTACACAATGCCTCCCTTTATAGAAGAAACAAGTGAACGGGATTGTGGAAGAATACAGAGACATCTTCTCCTCATATACAAGGGTACCAATGCACTGCCAAGTCAAGCATCCAATTGATTTGATGCCCGACACACATCTACTTAATGGACCAGTCTATTGACGCTCACTTATGGATAATGATGAAATAAGGTGTCAAATTCGAGAGCTTATTCAAAAGGGGCACAACAGACCAAGCTCCTCCCCTTGCATAAGTCCAATTGTAATGATGCAGAAGAAGGAGGAGACTTGGTGACTCTGCATTGATTACAGAGCCTTAAACAAAATCACAGTCAAGAACCGCTACCCCATTCCCATGATTGATGACCTTCTTGACCAACTCAAGGGGGCCAAGTTATTCAACAAGATTGACCTAAAGTCTGGCTACCACCAGGTTCCCATCGAACCAACTAATGTATGGAAGACAACCTTCAAGTCTAAAGAAGGTCTCTATGAATGGCTAGTCATGCCCTTTGTATTAAAAAATGCACCAACCACTTTCATGATATTGATGGATGATGTATTGATACCGTTCAACAACTCCTTTGTGGTAGTATATTTGGATGACATCCTCATCTTCAGCAAAATGTGGGAGGAGAACATGCGACATATTCAACATGTTTTGAGCACTCTGTGGCAACAAAAGCTTTATGCCAACTTGGAAAAATGCTCTTTTTGCATGAAAAAGGTCATATACTTGGGTTAAATTGTTGATGAAAATGGGGTAATGTTGATCCAACTAAGATCCAAGTCATCCATGATTGGCCAACCCTTACCACACTGACCGAGCTTCGAAGTTTTTTTGGACTAGCCAACTTCTACTGATGGTTCGTGTTGGGATTCTACCATATTGCATGGGCCCTAAGATAGGTGACCAAGGGAGGTGGTAGGGCCAAGTTTGTGTGGGGGAAGGAGAAACAATGGGCATTCGATGATCTGAAGCATCGATTGTGCTCAGTGTTAACACATAGAATTGTATTTATCTTCGAGTCATGGGTTTTCTTTAATTTTTTATGATTTCCTGATGTCAAGACCAAAGTGTGTACTTTTGTCCTTTCTCCCTCTCAAACAAAGTTTGTCCTTGAAGCCTTTGCTCTTAAGGATAATCAAGAGAATTTCTTAATGCTAAATGGCTGGATTTTTATCATTTCCTTGCTTGACTGTTCCTATGCGCAGAGTTGTTTCTCTCTTCTTGAAAGATCATTGTGGGTATGATTGAGTTTAAAATACTTGTCATTATGTTTTTACACTAATTGAGCATGCAACAGATCCTCCAAGTCTTTTTTATGCACAATTAACTTCAATAGAAAAAGGAAGAAATTCGAAAGAAGTCCATTTCGAGCTTACAATACAAGAAAATAGACAAGSTCATCATTCAACGACAGAGATCCAATCAGGAAAATCATATCGACGATGTGCCTTCATTCAGAAGGTCAAAATTACGCAGGGTTTAACGTCTTAAGTKGACTACCGAAGTACCAGAGCCCTGAAGAGCCGAAGCACCGGAGTGCCACGTCACTCCGGGCCCATACTCCTTTGGAGGATTTCACACTTCATATTCAATGAACTGCCGAATCTCGAAGTGTCGAAGTCCCAGAATTAAAAATCAAGCGCCGCATTTCCTTCTCTAGCAGATGGGCACGATTTACTTTGGAGTTCGGGTTTCGGGTGTTTTGGAACTTCTCCTCTCGGTTTTCTCTGAAATGCTTTTCCCAAAATACAGAGATATCTGCCGTGCATATATGCCATCAACGACCAAGGTTTCAAATTTGTATCTCTTTGGTGCTCCTGAAAACTCTCGGTCAATGACTACTTCATTCCCTCGCTTCCGAGTACGCAGATCTCTACCATGTGTTTGTCTCCAACAGACGATCATGATTTTCTTCACAATTTTGGGTTTCGGGAGTTTTGTCTCCTCTCTTTTTGGGTTTCCTCTGGAACACATTCCCGTGGAGTGCATGGATCTCTTCCATGTGTCCTCCCAGATCCAGTGGCTAAGATCTTCTCCGGAATTCAAAGTTTCGGCATTCTCGCTCCCTCGTTTGCAAATTCCCGAAGTGTTTCTACTGTGGAGTTTCAGTTCTTTTTCCACCTATCGATCTGACGCTAACACATGGCACTCAGTCCARGAACCTTTGGGCATATCATCTGCTTGTTTCCAAGTGACATGTGTCACCCTCCTTTCTGCGACACAGSAGCATAGTGATGTCAGGTCACCACGTCAACTTCAGGAAGTCGTTCTCCAGAAAATATTATTGTTCAATGCCAAAAGTAGCGCCATCSCTAAAGCACAATTAGAAGGATACTAGAATTGGTGGGTGGTTAAAATTTAGCGGGGACGCTAAATTGGCAGGGCTTCCTAGATCGCGRAATGTTTCTAGATCAATGGCCACGCTTCATTACGGGGACGCAACTTGCTTGAGCGTTAAAATCCTTGAGCGGTCYCGCAATCAAAACCGTGGTATAGAAAAAGAGCCATGTGGCAGAAGGTGGTGAATTGCGGGCTCAAAAGAGGTGTGGGTTCAAACCGCTTTCAATGGCCCCGCATTTATGTGATTATAAAATGACAAATCCTTCTCACCCCTCACTCCATTACCACTCATGCTTCTGCTTACACCTGTCCTCCACTGACCTTACCATGTACCTACTCCCCCTCTCATCATTTGACACTTTTTTTCCACTCCCTCCACGTCACCTCCTGCATATCCTTCCCCTCCTCTCATCGTACACCATCTGTCTCTGCAAACCATCCACCTCCTCGCATTCAATCATCCCTTCTGCCCATTGGACATTGATTTCACATCTTCCAGTTCGTAACCAATCGCGACTCTCCCTAGGACCGTCTGGCAGACCGTTGTTCCAATAAAAGCTTGCCCTGAGTTAAACTTGTTGAAAGACCAGTGCCACTATCCGATTTCGACTGCAGATGTTTCCTAGCATAGTTAATCAAAGGCACGGATGGAAAAGAAATCAGCATGAAGGAAGAATAAGTAAGAGAGATGCACCCAAGTGACAACACTTCGTGATAGTATTTTTGTTAGAGTTGTTATCAACAGGCTCCCTGGTTCTAGAAGTCTATTAAATCCACTGTACAGATGTTAGATTGACAGATTTTCATGGAGAATCCTAGGAAAGAAAGGCCAGTTCACATGTCTATATGCTTTCTACCTTTTTATTATAAATATTGCAGAATAATGTTATGACAGGTTCGAATGGTTGAGCAGAGCTCCCTTTGTAATGTTTTGATGTAACAAAGATGTTCTCTGGCTATGTATGATATTTGAGACTTTTTCATTAATAGAAGTCAACCTCTTTTCATTATCTTGTTTCTTCTCACTATGAATGCTCATTATGGAAGGATCCTTATGAGACGTTACAACTGTGTTATAATGGAATTTTGATTATGATGCTACTGTAAATGTTTTTTAGAGTTTTAAAGTTTAGTTTCAAAAGGATCTTGTGACTGATCGTTTTCTTCACCTAGCTGCTAGAAGGCCTGATGCTTATAACAGACTTGTTCATCGTTCCCACCAAATTATTTCATCTAGTCACATTTATCCTTAAACCACTGATTGAATTTAATTAAAACCTCATCTGCTTATGCATTCTAGCCCATACTTATGTGTTAAAACATTCTTATATTGAGTTTTTGTCCATTTGACCTTTAATTATTCATTTACATCTACAAAACATTTGATGGTTACTGAGCTTATCCTCTTGCAATCTGAGGGTGACTCTCAGTGCTAACATTCTTGGCGTTGTTTCTGAGGAATGAATTGAAAACTTTTCCCTGGGATTGAACGACAAAGCAATACTGATTCTGAAGGTGCATTAGAAATCAGTACATTGAATATTTCATCTTTCACTTGGCGACTCCACTATTTTAGTTGTGGCTCCCAAAGGCAGACACATGAGGTCTAATCCACATCTACCTCTGGAAACACTTGAAGCTGACCCAAAGAAGATTCTCAAAAAAAGAAAGGCTTTTCAGCTCCTATACCAGGTACTTCTGGTCATTCGTGTGATTCTACTTTTAAAACTCTAGTAGCCATATCTAACCCTCCTATTTTACCTTCTACTGAAGTTTCTAGAAGTTTATATTTTGAAAATTTCCCTGTTGAATATTCATCTTTTAGCCCTCAAATCAAAGAAGAAAGTTTTGAAACCCTTGTTTCCCCTGATATTGTAAAGTGGTTCAGACTTGAGATTCTTGAATATTTTCCTACTTTGGGTTTTCCCACTCCTCCTCCTATCAAAGTTATTGAGACTAAAAAAGAGGAAACATATTTTCTTTTGGACCCTATACCATCTTCCTCCAAGACTTAGACTCTTCCTCTGAAATTTGAAACTTCTCCATCCAAATTTCCTCTTTCACCAAAAATACAAACTCCATCTCCCCCTTGTTCTCCTATAGTTCACAACCCAATGGCAGGTGCCAATCTTCCTAGAAATATGATGGATTCCATAGTGGCTACTAGGTATGCCCATCTTATCTTACCTCAGCCTATGAATTCTCTCCCAGTTGGAGACTACCTTAAGTACATTCCCAAGTTTACTGGAGAGGAAGACACAACTGCAGAAGAACACCTTGCAACTTTTTATAGCTATGTAGATAATTTTAACATTGGAAATGAAGATGTATGGATGAGAGTATTTGTATAGATTCTTGATGGTGAGGCTAGAAAATGGTTTAGGGGTTTGAATCCTGGATCTATTGTTGGGATTGAAGCTTTGGATGATGCCTTATTGAGGAATTGGGGGGATAAAAAATATTTCCTTTATTATATTATAGAATTTGGATCATTTAAGAGGAAACAAGGGGAGTTTGTCTCTAACTTCTCAAAGAGATTCAATAAAATGTACAACAATATTCCCACTGAAATAAAGCCTACATAAACCTCTGCCAAGATTACCTATGCCAGTTCTTTTGACCCTGAGTTCTACCTCTTTTTGAGAGAAAAAAGATCTACCTTTTTATCCCATATGCAAGATGCAGCCTTAGAAGTAGAATCCAATATATTGGCAGTTAAAAAACTTAGGGGAAAGTATGATAGAGATAGAAGGAAAGGTAGGGATGAAGTTTCAACCTATGAATCCCTTTTTGTCCACCCTCAGGTTGTTGAACTTACAAAATTGGTAAAATCACTTTCTACTGAAATGGAGAAGTTGAAACTTGAAGGAAAACAAAACTATAGAAACACACAAAATGCTGGCAATAGAGGTAATTTCAGAAGACTAAATAATGCCCCTCAGGTCCTCCAAATAGATCCAATAAATAGGGATAGGGATGACCAAAAATTTCAAACCCCTCTCCAAAACAACCTTGTTGTTGATGAAGAAGGAGAGGATGAAGAAATTGATCCTAAAATCTATTGTCTTGGTGACACCTCTTCATCTCCTCATTTGACCCAATCTGCATATGAGGAGTCTCTCATGGATAGTCAATTAAATGAATTGAGTAAAGGAGAGAAAATAAATGAAAATCCTAATAGATACAACCTAAGGTTCAAAAAGAAAGAGGAAAATACTGACACTTTTGATCAACCCACTAAAACATAAAATTTTGATAAGGCTGTGATAGCTAGAATAAAAGGAAAATATGTGCAAAGCCCTCAAACATTGGTTAAGAGCCCTGCCCCAGAGGTTAAAGAGATTCTGAAATCCCCATACTCCTTTAGTTTTGAAAATGAAATCCAAAAGATCAAAATCCCTATACCTTTTTTGAAGCTGATTAAGAATGAGGAATTTAAAAGATACCTTTCTAAAATGCTACAACGTGAGCTTTCTTCTAATTCCACAGATTCAATTAATCTTCAAGATGAAAAACCAGAAATTATCCTAGGACCTTTGGTAGAAGATAGAGATGATTCATCTCCTCCTTTCTATACATCATTGAAAATTGATGATAAAGTGTTGCACAACTGTTTGATGGACTCAGAGGCATCTCACAATATCATGCCTAAAATAGTCATGGATGAGCTTGGGTTGGAAATTACAAAAACCTACCATGACTTATACTCTTTTGAATCTAGGAAAGTGAAGTGTATTGGGGTTATCAAAGATCTGGTTGTGACCTTGTTTCAGTTGCCAATGAAAAGTGTGGTCATGGGTATTGTGGTGGTTGATGTCCCCCCTAAGTTTGGGATGCTCTTGTCAATATCTTGGATAAAAATACTAGGGGGAACTTTGCAGATGGACCTTTCATATGCCACCATTCTTGTGTTTGGGGGAGAACATAGAAGGATTTACAGGGAGACTCAATTAGCCTACATCATGAGTGATGAAGAAAATCCCACAACCATCCTATTTTTTCACTTGGTACTAATTTAGGATCCAGTATATTGCATCTCACTGATGCTCCTCAACCTCCTATTGAAATTAGAAAACAATCCATTACCTCTTGTGAAGAGTCTCTTCCTATTACCTTTGTTTGGAAGATGTTTTTTGATGGGGCTTATTCTAAAGAAGGTGCTGGTGCTGGTGTAGTCTTTATTTCCCCTACTCAAGAGATCATTTATTTATCCTACAAGCTTGAATTTGAAACTACAAACAATGTGGCCACATATGAGGCTCTTGTTTTGGGTTTGAGGGATGCCAAAGACATGAGGATTGAAGAACTAGCAGTGTTTGGAGATTTTAATTAATTGTCCATCAAATCAAAAATCTGTATCAAGATAGACACCCCAGGTTAAGGACTTACAAAAATGAAGTTTGGGATCTTGTTGATAGTTTCTTCTTAGCTTTTAATATCTCATTTGTTCCAAGAGAGGAGAACACTATGGCAGATTCCTTAGTTGTTTCAACAAGTAATTTCAGAGTTCCTTTGCCTCCTAAACTCAAATATGATGTGGAAGTGAAGTAAAGACCCTCTATACCTGACAATGTCAAAGATTGGAAGGTTTTTGAGGATGATCTTGAGATAAAAATATTTCTTGAGACTGTGGATGCATTTTCTACCTTACATATTGATCAAGATCATGACACTGCAGAAATCCATCATGCTGATGTTTTTCTAAATAAAATTGTTGAACATAATATTGTTCAATTTCCCAACAACCATATTCCAAGAGGATTAGTTCCTTTGGAGAGACTGTTTGACAGAAATGATGTTGTTGTGAAGGTTCAAGGTTCAAATGAAAATGTTGATGTGACTGAATGCAATTTGGGTACATAAGAGGATCCAAAGTATGTTAAGTTGTCTAGCATCTTGTCAAAATAACAAAGGAACGAATATGTTAAGCTCTTAAAGGAGTTTTCTGATGTGTTTTCCTAGAGATATGAATATTTGAGAACATATGACATAAGCATCATTGAACATAAGATACCTTTGAAAGAGGAGACCAAGCCATTTAGGTAGAAACTTAGACAAAGAAATCCTATGCTGTTGCCTATTATGGAAAAGGAAGTAAAAAATATTTTGGATGCCTAGATTATCATTCCTTTGAGATACTCTGAATGGGTGGCTAACTTGGTCCCAGTGAGGAAGAAGAATGGGGAAATCAAACTTTTTGTGGATTTCATAAATTTGAATAGAAGCTCCAAGAAAGATAATTACCCCTTACTAAAGATGGAGCACATTTTGCAGAGGGTGACATGCTCATATAGGATGTCTATGATTGATGGCTTTTATGGCTACAATCAGAGATTTGTCTTGCTTGAAGATAGATATAAGACAACCTTCACTACTCCTTGGGGCACATTCATGTATGCCAAAATGCCCTTCGGATTGATGAATGCAGGAGTGACCTTTCAACGAGAAATGGACATTGCCTTTATTGGGGAAAAGGACAAGTTTGTAGTCATATATTTAGATCATGACATCATAGTGTTCTCACAATCTGATAAAGAACATTATCATCATTTGAAAAAGGTTTTCTTGAAGTGCAGAAAGTTTGGTCTCTCTCTCAATCCTAAAATGTTTGTTATGAAGGAGGGGAAGTTGTTGGGACACATTGTATCAACAGAAGGGGTAAGAATTTATTCAAAAAGAGTAGAAGCTATCCAGACCTTGTCTCTCCCTAGATCCAAGAAATAAGTTCAGTCTTTCTTGGGGAAAATCAATTTTCTAAGAAGGTTCATTTAAAATTTTGATGAATTGGTAAAGTACATTACAGTCATGCTTAGGAAAGGCAATGAGGTGAAATGGACTACTGAGGCCCGAGTTTCTTTTGTTCAAATAAAAAAGGCCTTGACTAAATCACATGTACTTATCAAGCCTAATTATTCCAATAAGTTCTTGATATTATCCTTTGCCTCCTATGACACATTCGATGTTGTCTTACTGTAGAAGAATATAGAAGGGATAAAGCAGCCTATTTCCTTTTTCAGTAGGGAATTAAGGGATGCAAAGATGAGGTATGATGTCATGGAGAAACAGGCTTATGCTTTGGTTAAAGCCCTCAAATCCTTCATAGTATACTTCCTGCATTCCAAAATCATTTCCTATGTGCCCTCAACCTCTGTGAAAGAGATACTTATCTAGCCTGACATAGATGGGAAGAGGAGCAAATGGATTGCCAAAATTCTGGAATTTGACCTTGAAGTAAAACCCACTAAATTGGTGAAGGGACAAGGTTTAGCTAGGTTGTTGGCTGAATCAAATTGCAAAGCACTAGGGGTTAATTTCATGAATCTAAACTCAGAGAAGCAAAAAATTGATTTTTCTGATAAAATCTCTCATATTAGCCCCAACTTGGCAGATTCCACTTGGTATAAAGACATCATATATTTTCTGCAAAAGTTGCACCCTCCTGATGGTCTGGAGAAAAACAAGGTGAGAGATCTGAAACTTAAGGTAATCAGATATTGTCTTATTGATAACATGTTGTATTGGAAAGATCCTCTAGGGGTTATTTTGAGGTGTTTATATCCACAGGAGGCCCAAAGGGCCATGACTGATTTTCATGATAGCTTGTGTGGGGGCCATCATTTTTGGAGAACCACAACCTATAAGATCTCAGAGCTAGGTATTTTTGGCCTAGCCTTTTTTTCTGATGTTTGTACAAATATTAGAGCTTGTGTCAAATGCCAAAAGTTTTCTGGAAAGCAACAACTCAAATATTTTCCTTTGAAGCCAGTGGTGGTTTCTGGACCTTTTCAAAAGTGGGGCCTTGACTTCATTGGAGAAATTCACCCAACATCAAGTGGTCAACAAAGGTGGATTCTGATTGCAACTGACGATTTCTCCAAATGGATAGAATCCATACCTACTAGGAGTGCCTCTCATCATGTAATTATTGGTTTTCTTGAAGATATTATGTTCAGATTTGGTTGTCCCAATAAGATTGTTACTGACAATGATGCTTCTTTCAAAGTTGAACCTTTGATCAAGATTTGTGAACAATATGGGATTGCATTAGTCCATTCGATTCCTTTTTATCCCCAAGGAAATGGTTTGGCATAATATTCTAACAAGAGCCTCATAAATATCATCAAGAAGTTGTTAGAAGACAACAAGAAAGCATGGAACTCAAAGTTAAAATTTGCATTATGGGATGATAGAGTTACTACAAAGAGGTCACTAGGTATTTCCCCCTTTCAGCTTCTATATGGGATTGAGGTTGTCTTTCCTACTCAGCTTTCATTGCCCGTGGAAAATTTATTATAGGATCAGGATGGAGAACCAGATGATTTGGTTAGGAGGATACATCAGTTGGTAGAAGTGCAGCAGAATAGAGAGCATCTCCTTGACAAAGCACATGACCATCAACAGAAGATCAAGCAAGCTTTTGACCAGAAGGCCAGCAAAGAAGATTTCCAGCTGGGAGATATGGTGCTCAAGTGGGATGCACCCAAGTAAGACAAAGTAAAACATGGTAAATTTGAAGCCTTGTGGATTGGCCCTTTCAGGATTTCTGAGGTGTTTTCAAATAATACTTACAAATTGCAGAACCTGGAGGATTCTGAAGTTTTTGGTGGCCCTATTAATGGGAAATTTCTTAAGAAGTTTTTTGTTTGAGCCATGAAGTGGCTTCCCATTTCATTTTAAATATCATGTTTCTTCTTATTTTGTTGAATAAATAACCCCATGGCCCTATAATAAGACACTAGAACTGTATGTTCTTGGAAGCTCACATGGAGCATGCCATCCCCTATGGAGCCAAATGTTAACACATAGAATTGTATTTATCTTCGAGTCATAGGTTTTCTTTAAGTTTTTATGATTTCCGACTGTCAAGACTGAAGTCTGTACTTCTGTCCCTTCTCCCTCTCCAGCACAGTCTGTCCTTGAATCCTTTCCTCTTAAGGTCAGTCAAGAGAATTTCTCAATGCTAAATGGATGTATTTTTATCATTTCCTTGCTTGACTATTCCTATGTGCAGACTTGTTTCTATCTTCTTGAAAGATAATTGTAGGTATAATTGAGTTTAAAATACTTGTCATTATGTTTTGCTACTAATTGAGCATGAAATAGATCCTCCAAGTCCTTTTTATGCACAATTAACTTCAGTCGAAAAAGATAAAAATTCAAAAGAAGTCCATTTCGGGATTTCAATACAAGCAAACAAACAAGTTCATCTTTCAACGATGGAGATCCAATCAAGAAAATCAGATCGACGACGAGCGTTCATTCGGAAGGTCAAAGTTGTGCAGGGTTTAAGATCTTAAGCAGACTACCAAAGTACCGGAGCCCCGAAGCACCGAAGCACCGAAGTGCCACATCACTTCGGGCCCGTACTCCTCTTGAGGATTTTACACTTCATATTCAACAAACCACCGAAACTCGAAGCACCGAATCCCTAAAATTAAAAATCTACTTCCGCGTGTCCTTCTCCAATAGACGGGAACGATTTACTTCGAAGTTTGGGTTTTGGGTGTTTTGGCACTTCTCCTCTCGATTTTCTCCGAAATGATTTTCCTAGAATACACAGATCTCTGCCGCACATCTACGCCATCAACGACAAGGGTTTCAGATTCATATATATTTGGAACTCTGGACAACTCTCAGTCAATGGCTCCTCCATCCCCTCGCTTCCGAGTATGTGGATCTTTGCCGCGTTTCCGTCTCCAATGGACGGTCATGATTTTCTTCGCCATTTCGGGTTTTGGGAGTTTTCACTCCTCTCTTATTGGGTTTCCTCTGGAATACATTCCCACAAAGTGCATGGATCTCTTCCATGTGTCATCCCAGATCCAATGGCTCAGATATTCTCTAGACTCTGGAGTTTCGACATTCTCGCTCCCTCCTTGTTTGAAAATTCCTGAAGTGCTTCTATTGTGGAGTTTTAGTTCTTTCGCCACCTATCCATCTGACGCTAACATGTGGCACTCAGTCTAGTAACCTTTGGGCATATCATCCGCTTGTTTCCAAGTGATGTGTGTCACCCTCTTTTTCTGAGAAAGTTTCGAGTTTGGGTTTCTCAAGATGAGGAGGTTATTCTATCTTCGACTTAGAGCCATAGGCTACCCACTGGATTTTCTTTATATGTGCTTCTCCAAAGTCAGTTGGAATCAAAGGGATGCTTTGTTGCAGCAAGTTTGTGCACATGGCCCCATTCAACACTCTAGGGTGAAGAGGGCCCCCTTGGTGTTGAAGTTGGACTTTTGCGAATCTACCAAATCTTTGAACCTTGGGGGCACTCTAAACCTTAAACTCCATGGATTCTTCCAGCGTCATCCTTTGCTACAACACATTCCAAAACCTTTGATCTGTTGGAGGAATCCATGAACGCTGGGAACCTTCATCATGAGAAGCACATTGCAGGACCCTCCAGTGTAGTACTCAAGTTTGCTCTGAAGGTCGATTATGCAGAACATAGTTGTATTTTTTGGACTATTTTTCCTTAAAATCTATGCCATTTTCAACCACTGACTTGAGTTTTGGACTGATTCAGCGTCAACGGATTTTTCCGCTTCCATGCCTATTTTCGGGAATTTCATTATGTCATTTATTTTCTAACCATTTCAGTCGGTTAGGGTTCCTGACTCTTGGGATTCCCCTTTGTATGTGCTTAATCATATTCCTTAAAAGGACCTCATCATAAAGATTTATTTTTGTACCACTGAGGAGACCTATTGGTCGAAACTAGTTTGGTTAATACAAAATATTTTCTTTTTGATATTATGTTCTCAATTATTATATATTTTGTTAATGTTTATGCCATTATTATAGTTCTTTTCATTTTAGTAGATAAGAGCAACATAAGAACAAGATCACTGAGAAATACACATTCACAAGAGACACAACATTTATCCTGGGAAACCCTCTAGGGGAAGAAAACCCAGCAAAAACTTCCTTATCATAAATTGCCAATACAATGTCAAGAGATAACTCAAACCAATACAGAAATTCCTCTCCAAAAGACGTGCCACTCTTCTCCCTCTCTCCTTTGCCGGTAACAGATCAGAACTTGTCTCTCAAACTGAGCAAGTGAGTTGTGTTCAAATGAGGCGCTAGCCTTATTTATTTATACAAGTTCTGGCATGTGTGAAGTGTATCTTCACTGACAGGGATGACTTCTTAATCTAGGTGGGTAAACCCACCTTTATTATATTTCTGGGTCTTCCTATTAACTGTTGGGGCTGACTTCTTATTCTGCCTATTATAATTATCTGTTTGACCAATCCACAAAAGGGGATTTGGTCCTACGACAATTACTGACATGATTAATCCACAATGGGGATTAATCCTATAAATAATATATCAAATAATAATAAGAATACTCTTTGTAGTTACACTATTTCAACACTCCCCCTTAACAAGAAGGGTATTCTTCAATAGCATCAGGTGAGAGAGGTCTGCATCATTAGTGGCATCAGGAGGACAGTATCATCAATATCATCTTGGAACATTGGTTGGCAAATTTATGATTCATTAGAAGTTTTCTTCATCAACAACATCATCATTCTTGAAAGAATTCCATCATCATCTGCATCAATATGTATCAATAAAAATGATACCTCATCACAACACTAGGCTGGCACATCACAGTGCTACACTGGCTCAATGTCACAACTGATAAGTTGGTAGCTCGGTGTCAGTCACATCTTGCTTTATGTCTAACAACAAGGTCAGAAGCAAGGAATCATATTGCTTTACATCTAACAACTAGGTCAGAAGCAAGGAACACATCAACATCTCGCTTTACGTCTAACAATGAGGTCAGAAGCGAGGAATCATCTTGCTTTACATCTAACAACTAGGTCAGAAGCAAGGAATCACACATCATCTCTCTTTACTTCTAACAACGAGGTYAGAAGCAAGGAATCATCATCATCTTACTTTACGTCTAACAATGAGGTCAAAAGCAAGGAACACACAGTGTCATGTTTTACATCTAACAGTGAGGTCAGAAGCAATGACTCATCTTGCTTTACATCTAACAGTGAGGTCAAAAGAAAGGAACACACAACATCTTGCTTTACGTYTAACARCAAGGTCAAAAGCAATGACTCATCTTTCTTTACGTCTAACAGTGAGGTTAGAAGCAAGGAACACACAACATCTTGCTTTACATCTAACAATGAGGTCAGAAGMAATGACTCATCTTGCTTTATGTCTAACAACGAGGTCAGAAGTAAGGAATATATATACTCCCCCTTTCAGGGAAGGTCCTTTTGGACTATACCAAGCTTATCTCGAAATTGTTCAAACTTTACACGAGATAGAGGTTTGGTCAACACGTCAGCAACTTGTTCATCCGTGCTAATCTACTGGAGATTCAAGGCTCCTCTCTGTACCATGTCACAGATGAAATGATAGTGGATTTCTATGTTCTTTGACCTATCGTGGAATACATGATTCTCTGTCATCTTTATGTAGCTCTGGTTGTCACATAGAATCACGATTGCTCTCATCTCCAAGTCAAATAGGCTAGTCAACAACTTTTGAAGCCATATAGCTTCGCAACTAGCAGAACATGCAGCAATGTACTCTGCTTTCGTTGTGTTGAGAGCAACACTGGATTGCTTCCTACTCTGCCACGAGATCATGGTTGATCCCAAACTGAAAGATCATCCAGAAGTGCTTTTTCTGTCTGCAACACTTCCTGCCCAATCTGCATCAGTATATCCACTCAATGTGAAGTCATGATCTCCATCATAGATGAGCCCATAATCCATTGTACCTTTAAGGTACCTCATCACATGTTTTGCAGCCACTAGGTGAACATGTCTGGGATCTACCAGAAACTGACTCAAGGTGTTCACCGCAAAACAGATGTCTAGTCTAGTGTTCATCAGGTACATCAATGATCCAATAATCTGTCTGTATAGTGTGGCATCTATCAAGTCTGACGAATTATCGACCAACAACTTCAGCTTCAATTCCATGGGTGTATTCATGGGCTTGCATTCTAGCATGTCAAATCTCTTTAAGATTTCGACCATGTACTTCCCTTGGTTAAGGAAGATCCTTTCTGGACTCTGCCATACCTCAAGACCTAAGAAGTAATGCATTAGGTCAAGGTCTTTCATTTCAAATTCTGTGGCAAGTCTCTTTTTTCATTCAGCGATGAGCTTTTCTTCTCTAGTTAAGAATAAGTCATCCACATATAGCAGTAAGATTACTGGCTCATTATCCATAATTTTGAAGTAGAGATTTAAGTCTGCTTTACTCTTGGTAAAGCCTAATGTCGTCAAGAAACTGTCTATATGGCCATACCAAGCTTTGGGAGCTTGATTCAATCCATATAAGGCTTTATTCAATCTGCAAACATGAGACTTCCTGTCTTCTACCTCAAATCCTTGAGGTTTCTCTATATACACTTCCTCTTCGATGACACCATTTAGGAAAGTTGTCTTCACATCCATCTGGTGCAGCTTCCACTTCATCTTAGCTACAAGAGCTATGATGGTCCTGATCGAAGTGTATCTGGCTA
This sequence comes from Picea mariana, assembly GCA_032191745.1. Classification (NCBI taxonomy): domain Eukaryota; kingdom Viridiplantae; phylum Streptophyta; class Pinopsida; order Pinales; family Pinaceae; genus Picea; species Picea mariana. The sequence goes on along the minus strand of JASDQU010509815.1, from coordinate 52,077 downwards.
CAGGAGCGAATGTCTCTTCATAGTCAATGCCTTCCTTCTGGGAAAATCCACGAGCGACAAATTTTGCTTTATACTTCTCAATACTTCCATTAGCAGTATGTTTTATTTTGAAGAGCTATCTGTAGGATACCCCATCTTTATTCTTCGATATGGGAACTATTTCCCATACTTCGTTCTTAATTATGGATTGGTATTCCTCTGTCATGGCATCTGCCCATTCTTTTCTTTGAATGGCTTCTTCAGAGTAGGTAGGCTCTTCATCTGGGAGATCACATATCAAATCTGTGTAATTGGAGAATGGCTTTGGTGTTTTCACTTGTCTCGAGGTTCCTTCTGGAAAAACATACTTCTCTCCATCTTGAATAAGCTCTCTTTCCCAAGCAGGCTTTCTTTTATGGGAGAAGGTCATTTGAGGAGGTTCTTGAACTTGTGCTATATCATGGTCTTCTAGAAGTTCCTCATCAGGGGAAGTTACGACTTCCCTCACTGGTTCTGCAACTCTGGGAACCTCCCTCATTGATTCTGCAATCCTGGGATTTACAGGTTCCTCTTCATATACTTTTTAAAGATGGCATCTTCTTGATTTCTTAAGTGCTGCTTCTTCATCAATGGTCACATCCTTGCTGATCTCAATGTGGCGGTGACCTAGTATGTAGATTCTGAAGGCCTTGGAGACCCCACAAATATTCCCTTCTTTTATGAAGGGTCCAACTTGTTTCTCTTTTCTTTAGGTATATGAATAATCAATGGATAGCCAAATATTTTTGAGATGGATTACCTCTGGATTCTTTTCAGTGAACATCTCTTCTGGTGTCTTAAGCCCAAGTACACTATGGGGAAATCGGTTCTACACATAAACAGTTGTCATTGCTTCTTCTGCCCATAAGCATATAGGAATATCTTGATCTTCACTGCTTCCAGCATGGTTCTGTTCTTCCATTCAGCTACACCGTTTTGTTGGGGATCTTGATCCCAACATCTTTGCATAAGTTCACGAACTCTTTTGAGGTAT
>JASDQU010509815.1:8615-44337 GCA_032191745.1 Picea mariana | reverse complement strand
AAACATAAGAACAAGATCACTGAGAAATACACATTCACAAGAGACACAACATTTATCCTAGGAAACCCTCTAGGGGAAGAAAACCCAGCAAAAACTTCCTTATCATAAATTGCCAATACAATGTCAAGAGATAACTCAAACCAATACAGAAAGTCCTCTCCAAAAGATGCACCACTCTTCTCCCTCTCTCCTTTGTCGGTAACAGATCAGAACTTGTCTCTCAAACTGAGCAAGTGAGTTGTGTTCAAATGAGGAGCTAGCCTCCTTTATTTATACAAGTTCTGGCATGTGTGAAGTGTCTCTTCACTGGTAGGGCCGACTTCTTAATCTGGGTGGGTAAACCCACCTTTATTATATTTCTGGGTCTTCTTATTAACTGTTGGGGCTGACTTCTTATTCTGCCTATTATAATTATCTGTTTGGCCAATCCGCAAAAGGGGATTTGGTCCTAATACAATTACCGACATGATTAATCCACAATGGGGATTAATCCTATAAATAATATATCAAATAATAATAAGAATACTCTTTGCAGTTACATTATTTCAACATATTTCACATAATATTTGTTGTATCCTTTTATCTTTCGAGTCTTATGAATTCCCATATTTGATTCAATTTACTTTATTGCTTTGGTATCGCTAGCCTATTACACATTTACTTTAAGCCTATTCAGAGTCCATGGTGAATGATGCTAATCACAATACTTGTAATCAAAATTTTGATGATTTTGGAAATCCTATCCATACTGGGCCTGTCACTCGTTCGCAATCTGCAAAATCTCCTAACTCCAAAAATGCGCTAAACCACCCCGATCTTCAAGATCTTCTTCGCACCTCAATGGCCGCTGAAGAAAACACCCGTGTGCTTCAGCCTGAAGCCGTTGGTGTGGGGGTGAGATTTATTCCAGATTTTCTAGAGTCCTCCATTTCACGTGTTCAGATGTCGCTCGATGAACTTCCCCCAATGCCCAAATATTGGGAAACTATTGTTCAGTGCGTTGTGAAAGAACTTCAGAAATCCATTGAGACTTTCCATCGGTCCCAAGCCCTTGTTGATAAACTTGTAGCTCTGGAAGAAGACGATAAAGTTATTCAAATCCTCATGGTGAAAGTCCCTGGTTTCAAAGTTTCAGATCCAGACTATACTCCAGCACTTAGAGCTAGACTTGAGGATATCACCATTCACTTTCGGAAGGAATGCCATGCCTTCTACATTCATCATGAACGAGAGATCACCACTCGTCACAAAGAGAAGATTCCTGTTATTGCCAAATCTTTTCAAGAAAAGATCTACGAGTTGGTTGCCTCGTTTGGGAATGTTGAGTTTACATGTTCTACAGGAAAAGTTTCAGGCAAGTCTTTGGCAATTCAATGGGACAATACTGCCTCTGCCTCGTTCAATCGACAAGTCAATCAATTTCATACTGTTCTCATTGAGAGGCAAGCATCACGCACAGCCACCAGATCTACTCGTTTCGTAGCTCGAGATGAAGCCTCCAAACAGGTTGAGGAAATTCCACGTGAAGAAGCCATCTTCATCCTTGTGCACAGAGAAGTTTCCAAATCTGTGCGAGCTCAAGAAAAACGCCTCCACACTGCCATTAAGCCCCTTCAAGATTAGTTGGTTCAGCTCATCAATATGAAGTCAACCACCAGAACCCAAACTAGTGCCCCTGTTGCTCCTGCGCCTGTGCCCGATGCTCCTCGACAGCCTAATCCTCACCGTCAGCCAAAAAACGGGCCTGGCCATCGTCAAAACAAAAGAGGAAGACATAATAAGAATAAGAACACCTCATCTGCAGGTTGGCCATTGGATTCAAATCCAAACCAGAATTTCCAGAGCTCTAGTTTAGATCCAGCAGTTTCTCCATATGTGCCATGACAATCCAATGTTCCTTCGATTCGTCATCGGGGTCCCCGACCCCAGCCACATCCTCCTCCTCAGAACAAAGGGAATCGTATGTAAGAAGAAAAATACATTCATACTAGCTGCCTGTTGTAAATCCATTTGCTTATTTGTTGCATATTTTAGGCAGTATGACTCCTTCTCAGTTAGATCATCGAATTAACAATAACTCTATCCACAATATATCTTTTGTCCATTTGTCTTACAAAAAAATTACGTTTCTTAGTATCGGGCATAAGTACATTCCTCGGTCTCCTCTAATGTCCAAATTAGATATTCTGAAAGAATATGGTGCTTTTTCTAGATCATGCAGATTGAGAAGATATTTTAGACTCTCTAATGAGGATTCTTATGATCCTTTTAGATTGCCTAACCCGCTCTGGAAGACACCTCTTCATGCAACTGAATTAGATCATGCCCTTAATTCAGTTTTAAGCACTCTGCATGATAAACTTGATGTAACTGACTTCAGAAGTAAACCTCGCTTCACTAGATCTCAGCTTGTTGCACTCTGAAGGCTTCATAGACTTCCTATTGTAATAAAGCCAGCTGACAAAAACTTGGGCCTGGTGGTACTTGACAGAGATAAGTATATTGTTGAAGGTGTTTGACAGTTGTCTGATCATAATGTTTACTTTCTAGTTGCTTAAGTTCCATGGGTTTCTATGCGAGATTCTCTGCGTCAGCTTCATGCCAGATATAGACATCTCCTTCCTATCAACAATTGGAAATATATTCTACAGGTCAACATTCAACATTCTCAGGCTTGTGTGCTTTACTTCATCTAGAAAGTATAGAAGAGCCCCCCAGTTGGTCATCCTATCTATTCTTACAATGGTTACATGCTTGAACCCTTGTCAAAATTTCTGCACCATAAGCTTTTGGACACTCTATTGGCTCAGCCTAACCATCTTCTAGAATCTCTCTCTCTTTTGCAAGTTATTGAATCCAAACGGTTTCCAGCCGACTCCATTTTGGCAAATTTTGATGTGGAATCACTATACCCCAGCATCCTAATTCAGGAAGATCTCTTGGCTCTCTAGGATATGTTAAGTCAAAGTATAGTTCAATTCTTCACTCCTGAAGATGTGGATTTTTTGGTTAGTGCTGCTGAGCTTGTTCTTAGATGGCACTTTTTGGAATTCAATGGTAGTTATTTTCAATAGATTAGAGGCACTATAATGGGTAGCAACTTTGTAGTAGTATATTCTTGTCTGTTCCTCTGTCATTTCGAATGGGAAGTTAATCAAAGGATGTCGTCACCAAAATTGTAGTTCTTCAAGCAATTCATTGATGATGCTTTTTTGGTATGGTCGGGTTCAATAGTCAAACTACAGGCTTATCTCGATTATTATCAGTCCATCTACTATGATAATATTCATATTACCACTTGCATCTATGATACAAGTGTTAACCTGCTTGACGTCGTGCTATTCAAAGGGCTCCATTTTCAGCTCTCTGGAAGGATCTCCACCAAATTCTATCGGAAACCATTGAATGCTTATCAGTACATTCCATTTTCMTCATGGCATCCTCAACATCAGAATATTACTTTTTTGATTAACAAATTAAAGAGATATTTTCTTCGAGAAAGTTCTGAGTCTGGTTTTCTCAAGCTGAGGAGRTTATTCTATCTTCGACTTAGAGCCAAAAGCTACCCACCGGATTTTCTTCAGATGTTCTTCTCCAAATTCAGCTGGAATCAAAGGGATGCTTTGTTGCAGCAATTGTGTGCACRCAGCCCCATTCAACACTCTATGGTGAAGAGGGCCCCCCTAGTGTTGAAGTTGGACTATTGTGAATCTACCAGAGCTTTGAACCTTGGGGGCACTCTAAACCCTAAACTCCATGGATTCTTCCAGCATCACCCTTTGCTACAACACATTCCAAAACCTTTGATCTATTGGAGGAATCTGCGAAAGCTCAGAACCTTCATCATGAGAAGAACATTGTGGGACCCTCCGGTGTATTACTCAAGTTTGCTCCGAAGGTCGACCACTGACTTGATTTTTGGACTGATTCAGCGTCATCGGATTTTTCGGCTTCCGTGCCTATTTTTGGGAATTCTGTTATGTCATTTATTTTATAACTGTTTCAGTCGGTTACGGTTACTGACTTTTGGGATTCCCCTTTGTATGCACTTGATCACAGTCCTTAAAAGGACCTCATTGTAAAGATTTATTTTTGTACCACTGATGCGACCTATTGGTCGAAACTAGTTTGGTTAATACAAAATATTTTCTTTCTAATATTATGCTCTCAATTCTTATATCTTTCACATAATATTCATTGTGTCCTTTTAGCTTCTGGGTCTTATGAATTCCCATATTTGATTAAGATTACTTTATTTCTTTGGTATCGCTAGCCTATTACACATTTTCTTTAGGTCACCACATCAACTTCGGGAAGTTGTTCTCTGGAAAATATTATTGTTCAAAGCCAAAAGTAGCGCCATCCCTAAAGCACAGTTAGAAGGATCCTAGAATTGGCAAGCGATTAAAATTTAGTGGGGGCGCTAAACTGGTAGGGCTGCCCATATCGCAGAATGCGACTAGATCAACGACCACACTACATTGGGGGGATGCAACTTGCTCGAGCATTAAAATCCTTAAGAGGTCCTGCAATTGAAAATGTGGTATAGTAAAAAAACAACGTGGCAGAAGGTGGTGAATTGTGGGCTCAAAAGTGGTGTGGGTCCAAACCTCCTTCAATGACCCCGCATTCATGTGCTTATAAAATGAAAAATCCTACTCTCCCCTCTATCCAATACCACTCACACTCCCTCTTAAACCTGTCCTCCACTCACCTTACCATGTACCTACTCCCCCTCTCATCATTCAACACTTGTTTTCCACTCCCTCCACATCACCTCCTGCATATCCTTCCCCTCCTCTCATCGTACACCATCTGTCTCTGCAGACCATCCACCTCCTCGCATTCAATCGTACCTTCTCCACATTGGACACCGATTCCACGTCTTCCAGTTCATAACCAATAGTGACTCTCCCCAGGACCGTCTGGCAGACCGATGTTCCAATAAAATCCCGCTTTGAGTTAAACCTGTCGAAAGACCAGTGCCACTATCCACTTTCGACTGCAGATGTCTCCTAGAACAATTAATCAAAGGCACAAATGGCAAAGAAATCATCATGAAAAAAGAATAAGTAGGAGAGATGTGCCCAAGTGACAACACTTTGTGACATTATTTCTATTAGAGTTGTTACCAACAAGCTCCCTAGTTCTAGCAGTATGTTAAATCCACTCTGTACAGATGTTAGATTGACATATTTTCATGGAGAATCCTAGGAAAGAAAGGTGAGTTCACATGTTGAGTTTTTGTCTACCTTTTTATTATAAATATTGCAGAATAATGTTATGACATGTTTAAATGGTTGAGCATAACTCCCTTTGTAATGTTTTTATGTAACAAAGTTGTTCTCTAGTTATGTATGAGATGTGAGACTTTTTCATTAATAGAAGTCAACCTCTTTTCATTATCTTGTTTCTTATTACTCTGAATGCTCATTATGGGAGGATCTTTATGAGACACTACATCTGTGTTATAATGGAAGTTTGAATATGATTCTACTGCAATTTTTTTTAGAGTTTTAAAGTTTAGTTTCAAGAGGATCTTTTGATTGATCTTTCTCTTCACCTAGCTGCTAGAAGGCCTGATGCTTATAGTAGACTTGTTCATCCTTCCCACGAAAGTATTTCATCTACTCACATTTATCCTTAAACCACTGAATGAAGTTAATTAAATCCTCATATGCTTATGCATGATATCCCAGACTTCTGTGTTAAAACATTCTTATACTGAATTTTTGTCCATTTGATCTTTAATTATTCATTTACATCTACAAAACCTTTGATGGGTACTGTGCTTATCCTCTTGCAATCTGAGGGTGACTCTCAGTGCTAACACTCAGCTCCAATACTCTCCTTACCTGATATGTAGCAACCATTCAAGATTTAGACTGATGCATCTGGCTATGATGTGCGCGTAGTTCTCACTCAGCATGGGCATCTGGTGGCATACCGTAGTGAGACACTCTCCGATAATGTCTAGAAATACCACACCTATGACAAGGAAATGTATTACATTGTACAAACTTGTCGTTAATGGAAACATTAAATTCTGCAGAAAGAGACGATCATACACACTGATCACAAGCCTCTGCAGTTCATACAAACATAGGGGAAATTGCAGAATGACCACCATCAAAAGTGGTCCACCTACCTACAACAGTTCCATMTCAACATCAAGTATAAGACAGGTATCTCCGATTGTGTTGTTGACTGCCTCAGTCGACCTCCTATGGCTGCACTTACCACTATGCTCCATTCCTGTGGACATGAAGCATCAGAGTGGCCCCAACTTTATCAGCAAGATCCGGACTTTGCCACCACCTACTAGCTCTTGGGTACAGGYGCAACTGTCACTGATTTTCACATTAAGGATGAAATCTTATGCCACCTGGGCCATGTCTGTGTTCCTAGAAGTGAGCGTGCAAAGCTGATTTGGGAAGCCCACTACACTTGGGTGGCAGGACATTTTGGCATAGAGAAAACTATGGTCRTTCTTCAGAACCATTTTTATTGGCCACAACTTGGATAGGATGTCAACAARTATATCAAATCTTGCACTGCATGTGCCATTTCCAAACCAACCATCAAGAATCAAGGCTTATACACCCCTCTTCCTATTCCTGAGAAGCCTTGGGAATTCATCTCAATGGATTACATGTCTGGATTGCCATCCACCAAGAAAGGAAATGACTACGTGTTCATGGTTGTGGATCAGTTTTCGACGATGGACATCGTCACAGCCTATAAGAAGAATGTCACAGTGACAGATACCTCCAAGCTCTTCTTCAAACGAGTGTGGGTCCACTTTGGGATACCATAGACGATCATCTTTGACCAAGAAAATAGGTTCCTCAACACCTTTTGGTCAAGTCTTTGGTCTATGTTGGACACTAAGCTCACCAAATCCATTTCTTTCCACCCCCAAACTGATGGCGAAATAGAGGTCGTCAATCGGATTATTGTGCACATCCTGCGCATGTATAATTCTAAGCATCCATGTACATGGGACAAGAGTCTCCCATATGTCTAACACAATTATAATAGGTCTCTCCATAGTTCCACCGACCATAGCCCATTTCAGGTGGGACTGGGATTCCAACCCTTAGGATCCATTGATGTTGCACTTCCTCTTGCCATTGCACTGACAGACTCTTCCCCTAATCAATCTGCATTCGACAGAGCCACCATATTCATTGAGTAGATTAAACACATATTCCAACAGGTCCAGGAGATTTTGAAGAAATCCAATGCCAAGTTCAACCAATGCCATGATCAACATAGGGTACCACACTAGTTTCAGGTTGGAAGCAAAGTCTGGTTACATCTGCAGAAGGAATGTCTCACCGAGCCCCATCGTAAGCTTCACCCAATTTGTTATGGGCCTTACACTATCACCAAGGTGGTTTGTAGCAATGATTTTGAGCTCAACACTCCACCCTTCCTTGGTCTGCATCCAGTATTCAATGTGGACCTCATTCGACCATATTTTCCACCATTATTGGACACCTCTGAGATCACAAAACAAATGACGGCCATAGAGCTCAACCTCGACTGCATGAAACAAATATCCACTGATAAGATAGTGGACACACAGGTCAAGGGCACTCGCTAGCAGTGGATCCAACTTTATCAAGTTGTCAAGGCAGGGAAACTCCTACACCAAGGAAAGTGGCTCGCCCAGGGCCAAATCCAGTAGAAGTTTCCTCACCTGATGGGGAAACTCAATGCATTGGATACCATTTCTTCCTAAGGGGGGAGGATTGATCTAGATGGATATTGGTGGCCACACACCTATTCCAACTAATTCCTCATGTCTATTTTGGTTCAACACATTCTTCTGTAATGATTTGTAATTGTGGGTTCTACACTTTTGGGGTTGTTTGAAGCCCCACACATCCCCCAGGTGGATACAGGTGGCCTGTTTCCTAATCCAACTGACTTATTTTGTATGTTTTCATGTCAACGCATCTTGTTGTACTTTCAAGGCCATTTTGGGGACGTAAACGTTATTTTTTGGCTTGCCACAGTCAAAATATAGACATAGTAAGAGTTTGATGGCAGAATGTGTAGTTATCTGAAAGACCTTTCCAACAGGATATCGCATGCCTAAAATAGAGGTCGTATGTAAACGTTACGGCCCTAGGAATTTGAGGTACCAAATTACACCAACTTACCCATAGGGCCCACATGACTTTTGGCGTTTCACCTTCTAGGGTTAGGTTTTTGGATGTCTAGGGTTTTGGAATTCATGAGTAATATCAAAAAGGCCTCTGGAGCCTCATTGTAAGGGATTATTCTTAGACATATGTGAGTAGTAGAAACATATCTTCTTAGATATAGCTATCACCATTCGAGTAAGTTTCAGTTCTGCAGTTTTATAGTTTCAGCCTATTTCATTATTTAATAGAAGATATTATTCACCTGATATTTGTGTTATTATTCATATCTCCATGTTTATTGTATTCAATCTATTAATTAGTTTGTTCCACTCCTAAATCCAGATCAATGGTATCAGAGCGGGTTTCTCTTCATTTTTTCTTCGTGCATGTCCCCGACAAGGTCTATGTACAAGAAGTTGGGACTAGAACCAATCAAACCATTACAAGATTGGTCGCGCTGAGCCTGACAACAACCCATGGAAGACGAGAAGAAAGATGATGGAGTAGGATATCCTATTAAAATGTTGCTCAAGGAAGCCCTCACGTGACAAAGGAATGAAATGATGGACAACTTCATACAGATCCTTTGACGATTGCCCGTGGGAGAATCATCTTCATCAAGTGGCCATGCAACCCCCTTCAAGGTACAAGTAAATTTTGATATTCCATTATTTGAAGGACTAATAGATACATATGTTGTAGATAAATGGTTGAATCTACTCAGAGGATATTTTTCAGTCCACAATTTTTCCGATAGGGAAAATATCACTTTTGCACTCCTCAAGGTCATTCCCCATGTTAAAGACTAGTGGGATACTTACTTTGAGAAAAGCGTTGTGGATGAATCTACAATATTCGTGGTGTCCCCTACATGGGATTCCTTCTGGGACACCATTAAAGAATAGTACTACCCTAATGGAAGCTATGAGGACCAATACACCAGATGGACCACCCTACGTTAAGAAAGGGACCAGACAATACCAGACTTGAGCACCAAATTGGGTATCAAAGACTTTGAGAGTCATTTGGTGCTCAAATACTGTGATCATTTGCATAGATACATTCAAACAGAAATGGATTTCCTGGACATCACCTCATTGGACACGACTTATAGATATGTTGTCAAGATCGAGCAGAAATTTAAGCAGAAACGACGAGAGTTTGGATCTACAAACCCCTCACAGTCGAAGTAGGGAAAGGTAGCCTCAACCCACACAGAAAGGGACCAATTCGAGATGGTCTCCCTTAGGAAAACCAGTCTAAGCCGCAGCACAAGAAGGGAAATGAGAAGACGAAGAAAGACATGGGAAAATGGTGTGAGTACCATAAAATTCCTTGGCACAACACTGAAGAATGTTGCTCCAAGCAGTCCCTCGTGGCCGAGCTGAAGGCTTCCGAGTCAGAGGCCAATTTTGATTCCAATTCAAATCCTAAAGGAGGGAAGAGGATTATCATCGCTAAACCTAGTGCCACTATCGCTACCACCAAAGTCCAGCCAAACGAACCAGAAGAACCAGAGGAAGGGGAACACCTCTTTCACTCGCATATGTGGGTCAAGGGGGCTCCGATTCATTTCATTGTCGACAATGGTAGTTAGAAGAACCTAATTTCAGTAGAGGTATTCAAGTAGTTGGACCTGCTAATGACACTACACCCGCAACCCTACACCATTGGTTGGCTTCGCCAAGGAAGATATCTTCATGCCATCCAATAGTATTGTCTTCCCTATGGCATCAAGCCTTTCAAAGATGAGGTATTGTGTGATATTGCGCCCCTTGAAGTTTGTGATGTTATTTTAGGGAAACCATATTTGTAGAAGCATCATGCTGTGTATGAGTCTAGACCATGCAATGTTATTATTACTTTGGGTAGACAATTGTACAGGATCCCAGAGGTAGAGCCGCCTACTGCTATTTCTTTAATCTCTTTTAAGAAATTAAGTAAGGTCATTTTATAGACTGAGAAGTTCATCTTCTTTGTGATCTGTGCTCACAGAAAGCAGAAGGTCGTCTCCACATCTATGGCCTCTACACAATGCCTCTCTTTGCAGGAGAAACAAGTGGATGGGATCATGGAAGAATACAGAGACATCTTCTCCTCACCTACAGGGGTACCGACCCACTGCAAAGTCAAGCATCCAATTGATCTGACCCCTGACGCATATCTACCTAATGGACCAGTCTATCGACACTTGTGGATGGAGAATGATAAAATCAGGCATCATATTTAAGATCTTCTTCAAAAGGGGCACTTCAGACCCAACTCCTCCCCTTGCAGAAGCCCGATTGTACTGGTGCAGAAGAAGGACAGGACTTGGCGACTCTGTATTGATTATAGAGACTTAAACAAAATCACAGTCACGAACCGCTACCCCATTTCCAGGATTGATGACTTTCTTGACCAACTCAAGGGGGCCAAGTTCTTCAATAAGATTGACCTAAATTCTGGCTACCACCAGGTTCCCATCGAACCAACTAATGTATGGAAGACAACCTTCAAGTCTAAAGAAGGTCTCTATGAATGGCTAGTCATGCCCTTTGGCTTAACAAATGCACCAACCACTTTCATGAGATTGTTGGATGATGTATTGAGACCCTTGAAAAACTCCTTTTTGGTAGTATATTTGAATGAAATCCTCATCTTCAACAGAATGTGGGAGGAGCACATGCGGCATACTCAATAGGCTTTGAGAACTCTGCGACAACACAAGCTTTATGCCAACTTGGAAAAATGCTCTTTTGGCATGAACAGGGTCCAATACTTGGGCTACATTGTTGATGAGAATGGGGTACATGTTGATCTAGCTAAGATCCAAGTCATCCGTGACTGGCCAACCCCGACCACACTGACCGAGCTTCGAAGCTTTTTGGGACTAGCCAACTTCTACCAACAGTTCAAATTGGGATTCTCCCATATTGCATGTGCCCTCAGCTAGGTGACCAAGGGAAGTGGTAGGGCCAATTTTGTGTGGGGGAAAGAGCATCAACGGGCATTTGATGATCTGAAGCATCGCTTGTGCTCAAATCTAGCACTCTCCTTGCTTGATCTGCATCAACCATTTGAGATTGATACTGATGCATCTGACTATGCTGTGGGTGCAATTCTCACTCAGCACATGCATCCGGTGGAATACCATAGTGATACACTCTATGATATTGTCTAGAAATACCCCACTTATCACAAGGAAATGTATTCCATTGTAAAATCCTGCCATCAATGGAAACATTACATTCTAGGGAAAGAGACGATCATACACACTGATCACAAGCCTCTGCAGTTCACACAGACATAGGGGAAATTACAGAATGACCACCATTAGAAGTGGTCCACCTGCCTGCAATAATTCCATATCAACATCAAGTATAAGACATGTATCTCCAATTGTGTTGTTGACTTCCTCAATTGGCCTCTTGTGGTTGAACTCACCACTCTGCTCCATTCCTATGGACATGAAGCATTAGAGTGGCCCTAACTTTATCAGCAAGATACATACTTCGCCACCACCTAGCATATCTTTGGTACAGGTGCAACTGTCACTGATTTTCACATTCAATATAGACTCTTATGCCACCTAGGCCATATTTGTGTTCCTACAAGAGAGCGCTGATTTGGGAAGCCCACTTTAGTTGGGTGGTAGGACATTTTGTTGTAGAGAAAACTGTGGTCGTTCTTCAGAACCATTTTTATTGGCCAAAACTTCGACATGACGTCAGCAAGTATATCAGATCTTGTACTTTCTGTGCCATTGCCAAACCAACCATCAAGAAGAATGACTTATACACCCCTCTTCCTATTCCCAAGAAGCCTTGGGAATCCATGTCAATGGATTACATGTCTGGCTTGTCATCCAGCAAGCAAAGAAATGACTGCATGTTCATGTTTGTGGATCAGGTTTTGAAGATGGCCATACTCACAGCCTGTAAGAAGAATGTCACAGTGACAGATATTGCCAAGCTCTTCTTCGAACGAGTGTGGGTCCACTTTGGGATACCACAAACCATCATCTCCGACTGAAACAATAGGTTCCTCAACACCTTTTGGTCAAGTCTCTGGTCTCTGTTGGACACCAAGCTCACCAAATCCACTACTTTCCACCCCCAAACCGATGGACCAATAGAGGTAATCAATCAGATGATTGTGCACATCCTGCGCATGTACAATTCTAAGCATCCATGTACATGGGACGAGAGTCTCCCATATGTCCAACATAGTTACAATAGGGCTCTCCATAGTTCCACCGACCATAGCCCATTTCAAGTGGGTCTGGGATTCCAACCCTTGGGACCCATTGATGTTGCACTTCCTCTTCCCACCGCACCAACATACTCTTCCCCTGATCATTCTGCGTTCAGCAAAGCCACCARATTCATTGAGCAAATTCAACACATCTGCCAACAGGTCGAGGATATTTTGGAGAAATCCAATGCTAAGTACAAGCAACACCATAATCAACACAGGATACCACACCAGTTTTAGGTTGGYGACAAAGTATGGTTACATTTGCAAAAGGAACGTCTCACCATGCCCCATCAGAAGCTTCGACCACTTTGTTATGGGTCTTACACTATCACCAAGGCAGTGGGTAGCAATACTTTTGATCTCAACACTCCACCCTTCCTTGGTCTGCATCCAATATTCAATGTGCACCTACTTCGACCATATTTTCCACCATTATTGGACACCTCTGAGATTGCAGAATAACTGACACCCACAAAGCTCAACCATGACTACATGGAAAAAGGATCCACTGATCAGATAGTGGACACACATGTCAAGGGCACTCGTGAGAAGCAGATCTAGCTTTAACGGGTTGTCAAGGTAGAGCAACTCCTACACCAAGGCAAGTGGATCACTTGGGGCCAAATCCAATAGAAGTTTCCTCACCTGATGGGGGAACTCAATGCAATGAAGACGATTGCTTCTTAAGAGGAGAGGATTGATCCAAAGGCATATTGGTGGCCACCCACCTATTCCAACTGGCTCCTCGTGTTTGTTTTTGTGCAACACATTCTTCTGTATTGCTTTGTAATTGTGGGTTCTACACTTTTGGGGCTATCTAAAGCCCCACACATCGTCTAGGTGGATATGGGGGGCCTGTCTCCTAATACAAATATCTTATTTTGTATGTTTTCATGTCAGTACATCTCGTTGTACTTCTAGGGCCATTTTGTGTCCCTAAACGTTGTTTTTTTTTGGCTCGCCATAGTCAAAATGTAAACAAAGTCAAAGTTTGACAGCAAAATGTGTAGTTCTCTAAAAGACCTTTCCAACAGGCTATCACACACCTAAAACAAATTTTGTATGCAAAATTTACATTCCTAGGAAGTTGAGGTACCAAATTACACCAACTTGCCCATAGGGACCACATGACTTTTGGCGTTTCACCTTCTAGGTTTAGGGTTCTGGATATCTAGGGTTTTGGAATTCATGAGTAATATCAAAAATGCCTCTGGAGCCTCATTGTAATCCATTTCTTCTTAGACAGATGCACATAACATCCACATCTCTTCTCAGATATAGCTACCACCATTTGAGCAAGTTTTAGTTCTGTAGTTTTACATCTTCAACCTATTTCATTATTTAATAGAAGATATTGTTCACTGGATATTTGTGTTATTCTTCATATATCTGTGTTTATTGTATTCAATCTATTAATCAGTTCATTCCGCTCCTAAATCCAGATCATCCTCTAACTCCATAAGGAAGGATTTGATTAGGTTGAGAATTTTCCAACACACTTTAATTGGTGCTACTGCCAAATGGTACATGGACCAACATAGAAATACCTATACCACATTTAATTACATAGAAAATTATTTCATCACCTTCTTCTAGATGCTAGTCCACTATGATGTAGGGATACAAATCTTGACCAATTTTCATTAGACCACAACTACTCATATCTTAGATCACATCCATGAGTGACGTATAAGACATGACTTGTGCAAAGTAGATATGAATGATCAATTCCTTATTGGTTATTTCCTAAAGTCCCTTCTTCCTCCCATTTCCAAGGATGTATCATTGAGTATTCCTATAAATGAGGAAGAAGCCATCCAAAAGGAGCAATAGTATGATATTATTTATGCCCAATCAAGGTATCTTTATATGATCCTTGCCAGTGCCCCTTTCTCTCACTCAGGGGACTTGTCAACATTGAGGGAATCCCGTGCAGTTGATGGATTAATAGGATAGGTGTCTCATACCTATTCACACTTTAATTGTAACACACCCGACAACCTAATATTTCTTAGGATGGTGGGATGATCAAATTTCTCCTCAATCTTCATGGTAAGGAATCGGTTCATCAATGTTTCACCTAGAAATTATCTTTTCAAAACTTTCACTGCAATACCTTACACTCATTCAATCCTTGAAGCTACAAACAAAATCCCTTTACAAATATCACTGCGATGACACAAGATATATACACCCTCAATCATATAGTTATAATCGCTTCTCACCATTTGATCAACGATCTAGATCAATTCGATCTCCTTCCCATCAGAATACCTGATTACCAAGATCGACATCTTCTATGATGGCTTCACTCTGATGGTTTACCCCATGGATCCAAGGGTCCTTGGACTTGGAAACCAATGGCCTTGATCCCTTCGTCTCTTAAAATTATATGACAGTTATCAACCGCCTCTCCATTTATTCTTTATGAGATCATGTGGGACCCACAATGCTCCTATGATTGAGTTTCATTCTTTCCCCTTCACCGATCAATTGTATTCCTTTTCTCTAGTAGTCCCCCTCCATCGGGACACATCCACCTCGGTTCCATGAACCACCTTGACTGGCTCACTCCTTCCACAAAAAATTCAATGGATTTGATGATCCTCATTCACCTCATTTGATGGTCTAAATTCATTCGGTGTTCACAAATGCTCGATAGTTAATATCCTTAGGATTTCTTCCTTGGGTCAAATCTTATGTAAATTGAAGGTTAAGATCCAACAGGATGTACCTGATGGATTGACGGTCCTTGAAATTCCTCTTCTTTGGATTCCTATCTCGCACCTTATCTCCTGGCCTCCAATAGTCTTCCTTTCGACAATCCTGTATGTGACATCAACAATCACCATTTGATCGTCTAGTCATTTTCTAGATCAAAGATTATCATTGAATCAAAGTTCCTTCCATTAGAGTCCTAGTACAACCTTGCACTTGACCACTCTGACGATTGTTTCCTCCGACTGATGGTGAGGATCTACTCACAGTGTTGAATCAACAACTACAATTTCCTCCGACTCAATCACAGGATTTCATCTGATTTACTTTCTGATTTGGGACTTAACTATTTTTGGATTTCTTCTAAGCCATCATTAATACTTTACTAGACATTTTTGGACTCTCCCCTTGCTCCAAAAATGTCTAAGGTCATTTTCATCTTGGACTTGGATGAATATTTGTATATCTTGCAAACTTTCCATTTAAAACATGTGGTTTCACAGGGCTTAAGGCTCCCTAATTACTCAATAACTCCCCTCAGGTTTCAGAGCATTCATGCCAACTCTGGGTGAATATTTTATTCATATCTTGCAATATTTTCACTCAAAAACTTGCAATCCCCACAAGATTACACCCCTTATTGAGATTACACCTCTAGTGAAGGTTTAATTCCTGCAAGCCTTCTATTCTAGGGACTTTCATAAATCACATGGATACACCCTATCCTTGCACTGTTTTCTTGGTTACATAAGTCTATCAGGTTAACAGTGAAATAAAACAACCACACTCCATTTTACTCAGGAATTCAACCATTCCTTCTATACATTCAAATTTATTATTTAAACTAGAAAGTAACACATTTGCATCATTAAGCATAAATTAAGCATATCAAGTTAAATACTTATTGGTTTATTGAAACGTGTCAAACTATCCAACTGGTCGAGGGAGAATTCCTTTACTCCCAACCTTAGTCTATGTTGCAAAGTGTCTTCCTACAACAAGCCACCCCTGTGCCAAGCCATCATATCACAAGGGGATTGATGCAGCTGATTTCCAAACTAAATGGTCCAAGAAGGCTACTCTGCTTCACTCCAATTTAAATAGTAGAAGTTTCTCTCTTCCCAATGAGCTCAGGGCCTCCACGGGTTTATCTGGAACCATTCCAACTAGATTTACTTTGCACAATGGAGTCCCTTCTATGATATACAGTCCATCGAAGACCTCCCCTTACCAGTTTCAGTTTCTTTCTAGTAAGTGCCAAGCCACAGTCCCCTATTTCTCTAGTCGGGATCCGAGTCTTCTCTATTATAGGGTGACCATTTCTCTTTTGGGAAATATTTCTATTTTATTCAGAAAATATTCCTAACTACTATATTTCATCAGAGCAAGCACGTGAGTCTCCTCCTCACTGCTTCGTCCAATCGTGGGTTTGCAACTTGTTGTGTTATTTTTTGTCCTCGATGAGAACACATTCATAGCTCCTCCAGGATCTGTAATATTTGTTGCGTGTTTATTCTCTTCAATTCCTCTTCTTATGTTCTTCTCGTCCGGTGTCTACACATCTAGTGGTGTTTTTTCCACCTTTGGCCTCTTCTTCCACCAAATTTTTGGGATTCCCATGGTTGCTGTTATATGCAACCTATAGTCATGCTTCTTGAATTCTAAGGGGCCATATAATAGTGTCCTTATGTTAGGTTTTAATTGACCCTTTCCCGTCCCCGAGGTGTAGGACAGTCGGTGATGGAGTGTGTTGTTAAGCCATTCCGTGATGTTAAAGTCATCGGTTCGAAACCTGCGGGGATAAAAAATCCAACCATGTTAAGGGTTGGTGTGGCTCAAGCCGGGTGCGATCCCCGGGTGATTTTGATGGCTTAGATGCCCCTGAGTCACGGTTTCTCAAGCCACAATTTAATCGCAGGTGCTGCACAAATTAACAAACAAAAAAAAATTGACCCTTTCCTCTTCAAGCAATTAGATATGTCATTAGTCATAACTTCTTCAACCACCAATCATGCTCTTCCATAAATGTTCACATGGCTCCATGCAACTTCAAGTACGTGGGTAGGTGGTGCGTTCAATGTTTTCATATGTGAGTTGGAATGTTGAGAAAGATTCATATTTTCTTCATTGAAGCTTCTCCACTTCACCTCACTAGTCCACCTTATCAACTCCCTTCACCAATCCAACTATGATATTATGGCTAGCACTCAAGGAATTTACCTCTTAGTTAGTTTTATGGTGTTTTTATATTAATCAATAGCATAATTACATGCTTCATAATCACATTACATGAAGCCTTTGAATAATTACAATCATGGGGGAAAACAGGGCRTTACATCCCCCCCCCTTAAAGAAACACCGTCTTCGGTGTGTGTGTGTGTGTGTGTGTGTGTGTGTGTRTGTGTGTGTGGGTGTGCCACTCTCATGGAATCMTCGAGTTCCCAAGTAGCCTCAYCTACTCCAAAGTGCTTCCATTGCGCCTTGACCTGCACAATGGCTCGGTTCYGGAGCATTGTTTCTCTCATGTCTAGGATACATTAAAGTTCAGGATGGAATTCTTCCTCTAGCTCCACCTATATCACAGTCCAATCAATAACATGATTATAATCATGTACATATTTCTTTAATAAATATACATGGAACACATTGTGAGCTCTAAAATTAGGTGGAAAGGAAAGTCTATATGTTACTGGTCCCGCTCTTTCTAGGACTTCAAACGATCCACAATAGCATGGTGAAAACTTAGCACATGTTCCCATCCTTAAGGAAATCCTCTTGGGTTTTACCCCGAGATACACATGATCTCACACCTTGAACTCTTCATGAGTTCTTCTATTGTATGAATATATCTTTTGTCTATCTTGGGATATTTTCATATGTTGTCTTATTCTAATCATAGTACGTTCCATTTCTTTCATTAGTTTTGGTCCAAGTGTGATATTGTCCACTAGACTATCCCAACTAATTGGAACTCTACACTTCCTTCCATACAAAACCTCAAATCGGCTCATATTCAATGATTCCTGATAACCATTGTTATAGGAAAACTCCACTAGGGGTAGATATTCTTCCCACTATTTGGGTTGATGCATAACATGCATCCTCAACATGTCTTCTAGCACTATGTTCACCCTCTTAGTCTGACCATTTATTTGAGGATGGTAGGTCATACTAAATGCTAACTACATTCCCAAGCCTGCAAAAAAAATTATTCCAAAAATTTGAAGTGAACTTAGCATCTCTATATGAGATTATGGTCTTGGGTAAAGCATGCAATCTAAAAATTTCCTTCATGAAAATTTTAGCAACATATATGGATTTGAAATTATATTTTATAGCAATAAAGTGAGATTCCTTTCTCAACTTATCCACCACTAACATGATTGCATCATGTTTCCTAATTTTCCTTGGCAGACCAATAAGGAAATCCATGGTGATTGTCTCCCACTTCCATTCTAGAATTGGAAATGGCTGCAATAATCCTACATGGTGTTTGTGTTCAACTTTTATCTACTGACACTCCAAACACTTGGCAATGTACTTGGTGATGTCTTGCTTCATTCTTGTCCAATAGTACATATTCCTCACTGTTATTACCATTTTTTGGTCACCAGGATGACCCACACAAAGTCTCCTATAAAATTCATCCATGATCAGGTGCCTCAACTTTGCTGAATTAGGAACATACAACCTTTTGTTGTACAACATCATATTATTAGCCCTAAGTTGATATCCTTCATACTTTCTCTCTTTGGGTTTTTGATTAAAGAATTCATCTTCCCATGAGAGGGTTTTGATCCTCTACTAGATGTTAGACTCTCCCACACTTGTTGTTGCTAACTATATTGTCTGCACACTTTGACTGAGTGCATCCACCACTTTATTTTCCCTTTTATATGTATGATCTCAAAATAAAATTCACTGATCAACACCATATTCCTGGATGTCTCACGTTCAACCTTTGCTAGTCAAACAAATACTTCAAACTACAATGGTCTTTCATAAAGACAAACCTCCTTCCGATCAAGTAATGCCTCCACAACTTCAACACATGCACAATAGTTGCAAGTTCCATATTGTGGGTGACATACTTCTACTCATTCTCATTTAACTTCCGTGATTCATAATTGATCTCTTGTTCTTCTCCTTCCTCTGTAACAAGGTAATGGGATGATCAATCTTGGAAAATCGATATTTAAACCTTCTATAATATCCCGCTAATCCCATGAAATACCTTACCTCTATTACATTTCGAGGGGTAGGGAAATTCATGATTGCCTTGATCTTTTCAGGATCTACTACCACTCCTTCAACTAATATGATGTGGTCTAAACAATGGATTTATTTTTGAAAGAAGTCACACTTGTTGAACTTAGCATACAACTGGTGATCTCTCAACACTTGTAGCACCATCCTGAGATGCTCTTCATGCTATTCTCTAGTCTTGGAATACACCAAAATGTCATTGACAAACACTAAGACAAACTTGTCCAAATGTTTGTTGAGAACACTATTCATAAAGCACATGAAGGTAGCTGGTGCATGCGTAATCTTGAATTACACCACTACAAAATCATAATGTTTGTACCTTGTTCTAAAGGTTTTCTTTTGGATTTACTCATCCTTAATCCCGACTTGATGATATCTAGATCTTAGATCAATATTAGAGAAAAATTTATCTCCTGTGAGCTGATACAAAAGGCCGTCGATCTTGGGTAATGGATACTTCTTCTTGATGGTCATATTGTTTAATTTCCTGTAATCAATACATAAGCGCAATGTACCATACTTCTTCTTATACAAACAAATCTGGTGCTCGCCATGGGGAACACTCAGCCTGATGTAACGTCTATCCAAGATCTCTTTTAGTGTACCTTTATCTCCATCAATTCTGGTGTGCTCATCCTGTAGGTTAGTTTTGATGCCAATATTGCTCTAGGCAGAAGATCTATTGAAAAATAAAGATCTCTCTTAGGAGGTAGTCTAGCCACCTCTTCTAGAAACACATATTTAAATTCCCATAGCACAGGATGATCTTCCACCTTCAACTCCTTTCCCTCTAGTGAGTTAATCACTTGTATTACATACAAGGAACACCCTTTTCTACTGAAATTTTAAGTTGTACTACTAAGATTTGTCTAACTAAAACTAGCTTCTGAATGCCTTGCATAACTCTTGCATTTCCTTCCTCATCTTCACATTTTAAGGTCTTCTCATAGAAATTTAATTTTTCCTTGTGAGATGCTAACCAATCCATGCCTAAAAACACATCATATGATCCTAATGGTAGGATATTCAAGGCTACTTGAGTATGCCTTTCACTCATTGTAAATGGGAAATATTCTATAACCTATGCCACTTTCCTCTTTGTCCCTATGGCTAAATGAACTAACCATGGCTATGCATGTTTCTTTCTCTATAGGGAACATGCTTCAAAAAATTGAGATGAGACATAACTAAGATTAGATCCAGGTTAAATTTAAATAGAAATGGGTTTCTTGGAAATTATACCTCCCAGCTCCACTACAGAGGCTTAGTGGTCTTCTTGTCGATATTCCACAACTACATATATCTTGGACATGCTTCTGGCCACATCATTGAACATAAATTCTTCCTTCACATGATAAACCTTCTTATTATCGTGTTTCCTGTGGATAAAATATCTCAACATATGTGGTTCTCCACAACCCCATCACTGTAAAGGTCCTTTCTTTGGTTCCTCTACTATGTTTCTTGCCTACTCTGTTGGCTTATTTCCACTTGGAGATGGAAAGTTCTGTTAATGCACACTTCTACTCGGTTGACCAAAATGATCTCCTTTCTTAGGATTCTTATATGGAAATGATTTGAATCCCTTCTTCAAGAATCCACTCTTATCCTTTCTCTTCCATTCTTTAGAAGTCTCTTACTTATGCTTAGAATGATCGTAACATCACTTGGCCTTCATGATAGTGTCTTCCAATGTATTTGGCCTATCAAATTCAATTCTGTCTTGATAGGACTGTAGAAATCCACTAAGAAAATGTTGTATCCTTGATTTGTCATCCTTGAGGTAAGGAACATACCTTAGCAGCTCCAAAAATCTTTTGGAATTTGCATCCATAGTAAGTTGTTCCAACTTATGCTCATAGAATTCCTTGATTTTTTCATCAAAGTGCTTCTCTGATAGGTATGCGTTTTTGAAGTATTTCTCAAACAACTACTTCCAGGTCAATTTTCTTTCTTTTAGTCCTTTGAATTATTTTTAGATCCTACCACCAAATGGAGGCTCCTCCATTCATATTTAAGATAGAAATCTTCACTTTTGTATTGTCCAAGCAATTATGTACCTGAAAATACTTCTTCAAGCCTAACAGCCAAGTCTTTACTTCTCATCCCTTATTGATTTTTGTGTCAAATGTAGGAGGCTTATCCTTCTTAAATATTCTATTCAAAGAATTATATGAATGCATCCTTCTCTTCTTCTTGGGAACACTCAACTGAGTGTCACTGTTGGACAATTCCTCAGAAGTACACTTTTTACCAGAGGATTATGTGGAAATGATTCCACCATATCTACCCTTCCTTGATTCCCGATGCCTCTTCTTGGAAGAAATCCTTCCGACATTGTTATGGATTAGTCCATGATTTTTTGCATATGAAGGGGTTTTCAACCTCTCCAGATGTTTCAAATATGCATTTCTAGGGCCTTGCTGCAGATGCTTTTGGATCTCATATAATCTTTGCAGTAGCACTACATTCAACTCTACCTGCTCATCCTGAGCTCTCATGAGCCTCTCATTGTTCGCCTTCAGACTTTTGATAGTTTCTACCAAATTTAGAGGGTTTCTTTGACCCTCTCACCATCAGACTCCTCATCTCTCAACTGTGAGGTGTCTTCCATGCTACACTGCACCATTCACCTCTACTTTCTTCTGGAACATTCTACGTGTTGAAACAATGAATCATTGTTAGCCATTACATCAAACAATTTATAGCATGAATTCTTGACAACATAAATATTTCGTCAAAGAGTAAAGTTGTCTTTGTGACCCATTCCAGAATAGAGTTTGAAATATTCTCTAATACCACTCTATAACATACCCAACCTCCTAATCTTGCTTAGGTTGGTGGGATGATCAAATTACTCCTAAATATTTAGGGTAAGGTATTGGTTCATCAATATTTCATTGAGAACTTATCTTATCAAATATTTCACTGCATTACCTTCTACTCATTCAACCCTCAAAGATACCAATGAAATTCGTCTATGGAGCTCGCTACGATGACACAAGATATATACACCCTCAATCATATGGTTATAATTTCTTCTTTCCATCTGATCAATGATATAGAGAAATTCGGTCTCCTTCCCATTGGAATACCTAATTACCAAGATCAACATCTTGTCTGATGGATTCACTCCGATGGATTGCCTCATGGATCTAATGGTCCTCAAACTCAGAAACCAATGACCTCAATCCCTTCGGCTCTTAAACTTGTATGATGGTTATCAACTGCCTCTCCATTTATTCTTTATGAGATCACGTGGGACCTATAATGCTCCTACGACTGAGGATCATGCTTTCCCCTTCACTAATCAATGGTCCTCCTTTTCTCTCAGATTCCCTCGTCATTGGGGTACATCACCTTGGTGCCATGAACCACCCCAACTGACTCAATCTGACCATGAAAACTCCATCAGATCTGATGATCCTCATTCACCTCATCTGATGGTATAAATCAATTTGGTGGTCACAACTTCTTGGTAGTTAATATCCTTAGTATTTCTTCCTTGGGTTGAATCTTACGTAAATTGATGACTGAGATCCTACATGACATACCCAATGGATCAATGGTCCTAAAAAAATTCCATATTTGTATTACTATCTTTCACCCTATCTCTTGGACTCCAACAGTCTTCCTTCTGACAAGCCTACATGTGACATCAACATTCACCATCTCGTTGTCTAGTCCTCCAATAGATTAATGTCTTTCATTGACTTAGATTTCCTTCCATTGGAATCCTAGTACAACCTTGCACTTGACCACTCCAATGATTGCATCCTCCGATCGATGGTTGGGATCTAATCACAACGCCAAATCAATGGGTGTGATTTCCTCTAACTTTATCATAGGAATTCATCCAATTTATAGTTCAATTTGGGACTTAACCATTTATGGGTTTCTTCTAGGTTTCCCCTAAGACTTTACTAGATATTTTTGGACTCTCCCCTCGGTCCAAAACTGGCTAAGGCCATTTTCATATCAGATTTGGATGAATATTTTCATATCCTGCAAACTTTCCATTTAGAACATGTGGTTTCATAGGGCATAAGGCTCCCTAATTACTTAGAAACTTCCCTCAGGATTCAAAGCATTCTTTCCAACTCAGGGTGAATATTTTATTCATATCTTGCAAGCTTTCCACTCAAAAACTTGTAGTCCCCACAAGTTTACACCCATTATTGACATTACACCTCCAGTGAAGGTTTATGTCCTGCAAGCCTTCCATTCCAAGGACTTGCAGAACTCATAGGGATACACCCTACCCTTGCACAATTTGCTTGGTTACATAAGTCTATCAGGTTAGCAGTGAAAGAAAACATACACACTCCATTTTACTTAGGAATTCAACCATTCATTCTACACATTCAGATTTATTATTTAAACTAGAAAGTAACACATTTTCATAATTAACCATAAATCAAGCATATCAAGTTAAACACTTATATGTTTAGTGAAATGTGTCAAACCAACCAACAAAATAAGGGAGGATTCCTTTCCTCCCAACCTTAGGCTATCCTACAAAGTTCCTTCTTACTGCATGCCACTCTTGTGCCAAGCCATGATATCACAAGGGGATTGATTCAACTGACTACCAAACTAAATGGTCCAATAAGGTTACTCTCCTTCATTCCATTGGAAACACCATAAGTTTCCCTCTTCCCACTAAGCTCAAGGCCTCCGCAGGTTTATCAAGAATCTTCCCAATTGGATTCAATCTACATAAGGGAGACCCTTCTATGCTATACAATCCATTGAGGACCTCCCCTTACCAGTGTTGGTTTCTTTCCAGTAATTTCCAAGCCACAATCCCCTATTTCTCTACTCTGGATCCAGGTCTTCTCTGTTCTAGGGTGATCATTTCTCTTTTGGGAAAGATTTCTATTTTCTTTAGAAAAACTTCCCAACTACTCTATTGCATTAGAGAAATCATGTGAGTCTCATCCTCACTTCTTCATCCAACTGTGAGTCTACAACTTGTTGTGTTCTCTTTGGTCCTTGGTGAGAACCCATTCACAACTCCTCTGGGATCTATAATTTTTTTTTCTTGTTTCCTCTCTTCAATTCCTCTTCTTTTGTTCTTCTTGTCTGGTGTCTACACATATGGTGTTATTTTTTCCACCTTTGGCCTCTTCTTCCACCAAATCCTTGGGATTCTTGTGGATGTTGTGAGACACAACCTCTAGTCAGGATTCCTGAATTCGAAGGGGCAATCTAAGGGTGTCCTTCTATCAGGTTTTATCTGACTGTTTCCTCTTCAAGAAACAATATGTATGAACAATCATAATTGCTTCAACCACCAATCCTTCTCTTCCATAACTATTCATGTGGCTCCATGCAACTTCAAGTACGTGGGTATGTGGTGCATTCAATGTTTTCAGATGTGAGATGGAATGCTAAGAAATATTCCTATTTTCTTCATTGAAGCTTCTCCACTTCACCTCACGAATTCCCTTCACCAATCCACCTCACCAATACCACTATGATATCATGGATAGTAATCAAGGCATTTCCGTCTGATTCAATTTTCTGGTGTTTTTCTATTAATCAATACATGTTTCATAATCACATTACATGAAGTATTAGCACAATTACAATCACAAGGGAAAACAAGGTGTTACATTAATCCCCCTAGAACTAGTGGATATGGTTACTCTTATGGAGGGGTTAGAACCTCTTATGTATATCCTACTCATCCCCAAGATTCATTGTGCTCCTCATATCAAGTGGGCACTAGTGCTTCTTACCCTGCACCTCATGCGCATCCACATGTTCATGGGAATGTTTGTAATATCTCTTCTTGTGGTGGGGCCAATATGAATCCTTATTATCCTTTCCTTGACCATCTACTAGTTTTCACAGTTCCTTAATCAATGGTATCCCAAACCCCTAGTGGTAATCCCACATCCCTTCCACAAGGGAAAGTGTATGCACAACATAGTGCCCCATAATCCCCCCAATCAGAACAAGAAGAAGAACAAGGGGAAGGACAAGAAGAATAACCAAAAATAGGGGAAATAGTAGAATGCAAACCAATGACCTAATAACAATGATGGGGAAAACCAACTTGCTGCAACCCAAGGTGAAGGTAAAACTCTYGATCCCAAGTAGGGGAAGAATCCAAACCTGCATACCAATAAAACCTACAATAGTTGTGGTGCCTATGGAAATTATACCCATGARTTTCCATTGTTACCTAAGATGGATCATATGTGGGAGGCAACTAAGGGCACCAAGCATGCTAATAGTCAACCCACCCGACCTTCATTGTCGCAACCAACTATGTTGAGAAACCATTTTCCAACACAAGGGTTTTTGTCTACTGATCTAGAGGCCATTATGTTTGGATCACATCCCACTTCCATCACTCCAATGAATGGAAATTACCAAATCCTTTACTTATATTTTGTCGATTTCAACCTAACCACCTGATCCTGTAACTATGATATGTCTCTTGATCAACAACCCATTGAGTATTATGATTCCCCTCCATCCAATACTGGATCTTTACATATTCCTCACCCCAATGTGGACCTACCTTCTAATATACCTTAGGTTCCATTAAAGTGAAATTCCCCCAACTATCATGTATGAAAAACCCATAATTACAACATAGTATATGACTTAGCTCAGTCCCCTATTTTGTAGGATAAATGTACCCTGCAGGATTTACCTCCCTTAGGCTCTTCCTAGACCTAATATAGAATATATATGCAAGACAAATACTTTCCTAGATATACATCATACATGAAAATATCTGCGAGATAATAGGATAAGAAGCATACCTGATACTTTGACGGTTGTCCTTGCATGCTCTTTCGTCATCCACTCCTTTGAATATATCCTTCACTTTCACGAATAGGTCTACACACATAGGAGAAAAAACAAACACATCTCACAAGATGAAACATAACATGTATAAAACATAGATCTAATAATATATCACAAAGACATGAAAATATTAACTCTTTATGAAGATTATGATCACCATATACAATCAATTAGAGGGGAAAATCATGTGCATCTTCTTTTCATAAGGAAAAAAACTTACAACTTACATACAAATAACTTGATGAATCTTCTCCCAATTTTCTTTCCCAAGCTTCGTAATCAATCTGACATTAGAAGTTTACTCTATCTTTTCCTCCCATTTCCCATGAGAGACCCTCAATATAAAGGATGCAAGAGATGAGATGGTGGATAACTCTTAGACACTCAAAATAACAATATTCTCAAGGTCTAATTACGAGAAATCCAAGCTTGATCCCATCTTGTTGTAACCATTCCTAAATTGAGAGTAACATACCTGGTCACACCCTACATTCTTTCAAGGCATGATTGATCGCCCTTTGCAAAAGGACAAGGAGTGACCATTGGTTTTGGTCACATGTTGTAAAGGGGCAACCTGCAACCAAGAAAAAATGAGGTGTATATTCAAGGGGAAAATGGCATAATTCAGTGCCTCAGAATGCTAACCTCTAGATGATTCTCATGAGGTGATGAGGTTGAAAATAATTGTATAACGCCCTACATCCATGTCATCCCTTGAATTCCTTTAGATGTGTCTTTCACAAAGGAATTCATCTAGAGTGCACCAATGAAGACCACTGTGTTTCATTGCAAACCATTGAATTGGATAAGAAGTGTACCAAATCCCAATATGACCGAAAGGTCCACCTTCATGTCTTTCATAAAGGTTTTCTAGTCCTAGTGTATGAACAAGCCCATGAAATCTTAGGTTAGGGAAATTTTGAACCCTTATGGAAGGGCCCTTACATTGTCAAACAATTTTTGGGTAACGGGGCATACATTCTTGAGGGTCCTAAGGCTAGATTCTCCTTAACCCTCATAATGTTCTCTACTTAAATAAATTTTACCCTTCGTCATTTTCTATAGAGCACTTCTACATTATGTACATATATTAGTTATTATTTTGCATTCATTTTCTAAAGGCTTCATCTCATCAGTTGTCTTCTTATGTATTTTAGATGGACCCTTCATCCCACGGTTACATTGGTTATGTCGATTGTATGATATAAGTGGATCTTGGTGGCCATCCACCTTCTCCATTGAATCAACGTTTTTGAGCCTTTAGTTTCATAAACCATGATACTCACCCTTTTGATGGGGAATGTAATGTAATGCCATCTCAATTTGTAATGTAATGTAATGCCTACAATGTTAATGCATTGGATCCCATTAGAAATCTATGGTTAATCTCTTTTGGGCTAGAGTAGTA
The DNA here is from genome assembly GCA_032191745.1 of Picea mariana. Lineage (NCBI taxonomy): Eukaryota > Viridiplantae > Streptophyta > Pinopsida > Pinales > Pinaceae > Picea > Picea mariana. The sequence continues at coordinate 16,719 of JASDQU010509815.1, read as the reverse complement.
CTAGGATGGATGAGCTCCCGGGAAGTCCTAGTGTTTTACGTGCCTATAGAATTTTGTAAACTTAGAACAATTTTTTCGACATGCATCATGGGAATTATTCTCCTCTCACTCTCTCATATATAATTGAGGTGAAGGATGTCCTTTAAGCATGCAATGGAGTGTGATGTAAATCTTGTTGTGAATGAAGCATAGCCGACATCTCTTTCTCTTCATAGGTAAGCTACCCCATTCTAGCCAGTTTGTGTTCTATAGTGCTATGCTATTTTATTCATTAATAGAAGTTAGGTTACACTATATTTATGTGTTTCTGCTATATTTCCCTTTGTATCTCATTTCATTCCTAGAATAATATAGATCAGTGGTTTCAAACTAGTATGCTTCTTGTTGTTTCTCAGAGCATGTCCCCAACATAGTCAAGGTATAGAGAGTTGGGTCTTAAGCTATTTTTCTCTTGATGAAAACTTCTATTTCTAGCCCAAGAAACCTCCCATGATGGAAGAAAAGAGAGATGGAAGAGCATGAGATCCTTTCAAGACACTGCTCGAGGGAGCCCTCATGTGACAAAGGAACAAGATGATGGACAACTTAACTCTGATCCTTTGATGAACACTGATGGTGGCCAAGGCATCTTCGACAAGAAACCATTTCAGAGGTATGGCACCCTTCAAGGTACAAGTCAATTTTGATGTCCTCTTATTTAAAGGCCAAATAGATGTATATGCTCTAGAAAAATGGTTGAATGTGCTAGAAGGTTATTACTCTGTCCAAAAAATTTCTGAGAGTGAAAAGATCACCTTTGTGGTCCTTAAATATCTTCCACGTGTTAGAGCTTGGTGGGAAGGTTAATGGGAGAGGTACATAAAAMATGAATCTATGTAATTCAGGMAAGAACCCACTTGGGAGACCTTTTTAGATTCTCTCAAGGAGGAGTTCTACCCTATCAAAAACTATGATGACCCGTACGTGAGATGGATGACTCTGTGTCAGAAAAGAGACTAGACAGTGACATATTACACRGATATGTTTCATACCTTGCACTCAAATTTGGGTATCAAAGACTTTGAGTGGAACCTGGTTTTGAATTCCTGCAGTGGTATGCAAAGGTACATTCAAATATACATGGATTTATTGGACATTTTCTCAATAGGAGCTTCTTATCGATATATAGTCAAAATTGAGAAAAAATTCAAGCAATGGAATAAGCGGGAGTTCGGGTCGAAAAATGTGCCACAACAAAAGAATGACAAAGGAAACCCTAGCTCACAGAAGAAAGAACAAAGAAATTAGAGTCAATCTCAATAAAAAATAGTCCAAGCAACTGACTAAGAAGGGTTATGGGAAGTCTAAGAAAGACACCAGAAAGTGGTGTGAGTTCCACAAAATCCTCTGGCACAACACCGATGAATGTCGCTTGAAATAGTCATTGGTGGTTGAGCTCAAAGAAAAATAATTTGAACATGACTTGGACTATGATTTAGAGCATAATAAAGGGAAACATATCATTGATGCAAAACCCACTACTACCATCGCGACCACAAAAATATAACCATAAGAACCAGAGGATCTTGAGGAGGGGAAGTGCCTCTTCCACTCATAAATGTGGGTAAAGGGGACCCAATTTAATTTCATTATTGATAGTGTGAGTTAGAAGAACCTAATATAAGCTTATGTTTTCAAGATATTGAAGCTTCCAATGATGCCACATCCCCAACCATACACCATTACATGGTTGAGTCGATAACATGACATTAGAATCCATCGGTAGTGCCACCTGTCCTATGACATCAATCTCTTCAAGGATGAGGTACTGTGTGATGTTTTCCCATTTTAAATATATGATGTTATTTTAGGACAACCATATATGTGGAAACATCACGCTATTTATTAGTCTCAACCTTGCAGTGTCATTTTTACTCTGGGAGGTCAGCTCTACAGGGTTCCAAAAGTATCTTTGACTATTACCACTTCATTGATCTTGGAAAAATAGTGTCACAAATTAATCTCTCAGACCACAAATTTTTCACTCTTCATGATCTAGTCAGAAGGTGAATAGAAGGTCACTGCGATCACTATAGCCTTGGCCTAAGACCTTTTTATCCAACAAAAGTAGGTTGACAAGATTGTAGAGGATCATGCAGATATTTTTACTTCACCTATGGAGGTGCCTCTGCACTTCCACATCCTGCATTCCATTGACTCAGTGCCCAGTTCTCTCTTACCCAATGGTCTAATATGTAGACACTCCCTTAGAGAGTCTTCCATATGTTCATCATAGATTTATTAGCTACTACCCTTTTCAGGTCAGCTTGGGCTTCCAACCATTAGCCCCCATTGATATAGCACTTATTGCTTGATATTCACTAACATAGTCCTCCCATACTTAGACGAAGGTAGATCATACAACTATATTTGTTAAATCGATCTAGCACCTCTAACAACAGGTTCATGACATCCTTCCACATGCCAAGTACAAGTAGGACAACTACTTCAATAAGGCAAGTGACTCGTCAAAGTTTAGATTCAACAAAATTTTCCCCATATCCCGAGGGAACTTGACACAATGGGAAAAATTGCTTCCTAAGGGGGGAGAATTGATCTAGGTGGATCTCGGTGGCCATCCACCTTCTCTATTGAATAAACATTTCCAAGTCTATGGTTTTGATAAACCATGATATTCACCCTTTTGATGGGGAATGTAATGTAATTCCATCTCCATTTATAATGTAATGTAATTGCTACAACGTTAATGCATTGAACCCCATTAAAACTCTGCAGTTAAGCATGCTTGGGATAGAGTAGTACTAGGATGAGTGACCTCCCAGGAAGTCCTAGTGTTGGCATGCAGTGGGAAAACCCAAGGTTCAACATGGATTTACCAACAAAGCCCTGAGATATTGGCCCTTTCGGCATCAAATGCAAGCAGGTGAAGTCTCACCCAAGGTATATACGAGGACTACAGGAAGCAGGTTTCCGCAGTGATGAAAGGATGGGAGGTATTCCTTCTAACCATTCTAACTTAGCATTTATTCAGGATTATATCATGTGCGCAGAAACATATTAAAATATAAAATATTCATAATAAAATAACATATATCATATGCGCACAATAAACATAAATAAAACCACATCATAACATATAGACACCATGATTAACGTGGTTCACCTAAGATGGGATACGTCCACAACGACCAGCTTCTTATTAAATTATTCAGAACATCCATTACAAAAAATGTACACTGCACTCATACATTGGTCCCTTTCCTTTCTCCTATCCCTCTATCTCTCTATCACTCTTCACTCTTACATATTTTCATCGCTTTTCATACATTACATACCATCTATCCCAAAATGCTTACATATTTATACAATTACAATAAGGCTTATCCCATATCAATGGACCCAAAATGCCTACCGACTTGCAACGATCTTCCTTCTTTTGTGCACGCCAATCCTGAAAGTGTACCAACTTCTTTCCTTCTTTTGCACACATCGTTTGCTCCTATGAAGTTACCAAAACTAGTCCTTGAAATCCTATCCCAACACCTAGTGTTTTACATACCTATGGCATTTTGTAAACTTAGACCAATTTATCCCACATGCATCATGGGAACTATTCTCCTCCAACTCTCTCATATATAATCAACTTGAAGGAGGTCCTTTAATCATGCAATAGAGTGTGATGTAAATCTTGTTGCGAATGAAGAAAGGCCAACATCTCTTTCTCTTTAGAGATATGATACCCCATTATGTCCAGTTTGTGTTTTACAGTGTTCTACTATTTTATTCATTAATATAAGTTGGGTTTCACTATGTTTTTGTGTTTTTGCTATATTTCCCTTTGTATCTCATTTTGTTTCTCGGCATAATCCATACCATGATGCAAGTCAATATTTAGGGAATCTATCCTTGGTAGCTTGGGCGCTCGTTTCCCTGACACATACCCTTTTCCACTTTAGTGTGTTGATGATTAAAATTGCAACGAAGCATTGCCTGCAAAGTGTTGCTAAAGCCTATTATTATAAAAGCTAAATAAAACTAGTAGGTGGGACCCCCTTGTAGATTGGAGATCAGGTCTGGTGCTTGCTTGATGTTGTGCTACTGTTCGACACTGCTTACATGGTGATATAATCTTGGTTTATAATTGATTGAGAAGGCATGTTCTGTGTTTTTCTGCTGCTCTAGGTTCAAGTTTTATTTTACACGCAGCCTATGTTATCCTTGTTATCACTGCTATCTTTTATTGGGATCTATTAATAGGGGGACTGCATAATACACATGTTAGCAATAACACATACACACAATTGGAAAGAAATGAAAAGAAATGCAACAAATTCAAAGGGAATAATTTAAACTATGCTATATGCTACTCTACATGCATTGATTTTTAATGGTCATTAATTAACATAACAATAAGCTAATGGTTATGCGATTTTATTGAGTTAGTTAGTTGATATGCATGGTGATTATGTTATGGCATAAGTTGATATGGATAACACTATTGGTGATGGTTTGATACATGGTTTACTTAATTGGATTATATAGTTGATATGTAATATGGTCAAGTTGGAAATGGAAGGTATGATGTGGGTGGCACGTTTGACAAGTAATAGATGCCAATTCCAATTCATGGTTTAATGAATGGTTGATGGATTAATGGTTGGCGTGTACTAATGAATTAATTGACTGTGGGTGGAGGTGACATGAATTTACTGCATGTCACCCTTACTCCTTTCGTTGGCCTCCACCCTAGTCGGGCTATTGTTCAACATTTTTGTTGTGGTTATGCTCCGATTTTCAAGTAGGGAGGAAATGCTCGTCCAACTAACGTTTTAAGGTTCTTAGATTACATGTATGTATTTTTTTTGGCCATCCATGAGTCTGTTATGTTTATGAAATGGATATTGGCTCGAATGTATGGGTTGTGATTTTCTTAAGTATTGCAACTGTGTAAAATTGTGATCTTTTGGAATGAAGCATGATGGTTTTCTCTGCAATAATGTTGAAGTCATAGTGTTATTGGTCATCCTGGGTGTTAGCAGCCATAAGGGCTCTATGTTATCCTTGTTGGTTTAGTTAGAGGGTTTTTTGAGTGGTCGGTTGTCTTCACGCATTCGTATTACCTTACCCAGTGTTTGGATTTTATGGGGTTATAATGGTTGGAATCACTCTGTCACTGCATTTTGTTCACTTGGGCATTGGGTTGTTGTCACTATTAATGGTTGCGCAGAGGGTTATATTTCTCTTTCTCAACCCTGTTTGCACCTTAGCATTGTAGTTGGTTGATTGGAGAGCCACGAGGGTTATACCCTATGTGTATTAAATATCATTACCAATCCGAATTAGAGCTTTGATTTTCTGTTCATAGCCCCTCCTGTCATGAGATTTGTCACCTTGTCCATAAATAAATTGTGGTTTTCTCTGTGTATGCCCCGATGGCCTCAGAGGTTTTCACCATTGAGATGAGTTGGCTCTATCTTTCCCTGTGTTGGCCACAAAGAAAACCCTTAACTCTACAAGCCTGAGGGTTAATAGAGAAGATTGACATGGCCTGTCTGGTTTACTATTGGTTATTGTTGATGGGTATGTTTGTCAACATAATTGACTACAGGCTCACCCAATTCATCATGTGACAATCGTGTCGGTTTTGGTATCTAGTCACTGCCTGTGTTATTACAATGGATACACCCTGTATGGTTAATTGGACAGATCAAATACACAATCACTGTCCTGGTGTTTTATAACCCAATATTGTTTTTAATTGAGTAAGTCACAACATCGCTTCATGTCGATGCGTGGGTATGTGTGGTTTCCACAACATGTTAGGTCGGGTTATTGATTATTAAGATAGTCCAAGTAATAAGGTCAGCATCGAATTGGTTTATTGAAGGTTGATTGGTTGATACACAATCATTGTATTTTTCATTGAATATTATTGGGAATTTAAACTCGGCATTAGTTACAATTGTTTAATGATGTCACACGTAATGCATTTGTATGTGTGGTGTTCCTACACCACGAATAAATGGTCACTGTAACTATGAGTTTTTGACAAAACGTTTATTTCAACCAAGATGACTATGGTAGTTCCATTCGCTATTTAAGTATGATTATTCAATTGTGTCGTCAAGGATGAACCCGAGTTTACATAGTATGGTTTTGATTGCAACAATTATGTATGTTTTCTCCTTGTGTCAGATTATTAGCTCGACACGATAGGTTGAGTTAATGATACTGTGACTGTTTTTTTTTTAATTTTCAAAAGGGAATGTTGCATTCGTGGTGTTTGAGGTATGGCTGCCCACTATGTATGATATGGATTTTTTTTGGGTTGCGCACTCAGAGATAGTCATAGAGTTTTAAGTACAACTTTGTGCAATTCGATTATTTCTATTATAAAGCCATGCATGTTGTTGTTGCCTCGTTGTGTTGGATGGATAGCCCAACATTTTGATTATTTAGAGTCACGTTGAATTGGGCTTGTACAGTCATAGAATTACACTTGCGTTGATTGAATTATTTTGTGTTTTCTAAAGCATAGCATGAGTTGGAATGGTGGTTGTTGTTTGTTTGTTTAAATGACGAGTCAGGGTTTTTGCAATTTAAATATGGATTATTGGGTCAACTGTCCATTATGTATGTTTAATGAATGTCATTCATTTTAACAATGACAGGCATGAGTGCAGTGACAGTATAACTTCATTGCATTTTTGAAACACTACTTTTAAGTTGTATTTGATGATTGAAGTAATGTGTGGGCAGTGGTTGATTTTGATGATGAACAGAGTGGAAATGGTTACTATTTATACATTTGAGAATTGTTATAAGATGTTAATTGGATAAATAAAATTAATAGAACTCCCCTACAGATCGTTGTGGATTGAACACGGTTTTGTGTGGTGGCACTGTGTTAAATATTTGATTATAGTGGGCAACTTGATGCACAAAATTGTTTGAACTTTACACAGTAATTGTTTTTGGGTCTCACTAGTCATTTGGTTGAGGTGGTTCCTTTTATAGAATGGTTTATGGATCACTGGATTAATTTTATGAACATTAATCGCTCTCTTTTCCTACCATTATTTTTCTTTTCTCTAATTACAACCCCCTCACCTTACCACATTCATTTTCCACTCCCTGTTCTAAAATTGATTATAGTCAAGAAAAATTATGTGTTGAAGAAGTTGGCAGTAGCAGTGTCTTGGTTGAATTACAATGATGTTTTCTTTGGTTTACAGTTGATTGTTGTTGTCTTTGAGCAGTAACCATATCATCTCCCCCTCATCATATCATGTTTCGCTCAATACAAACACCTCGCATATCCCAGGACCCTTTATTCACCCCCTGCTCATTGATTAATAGTTAAACAAATTGTATGGATTGGATTGCATGAGTCTGATACATTGCTGAGCCAAATCTATTTCATATTTTTAAGAGTTTTCATGTATGGTTATTTAAAATACTATTTTCTAATCAATCATGCATGCAGGAATGAGTTTTTTCAGCCGAGGTAGCCATGGCCGAGGAAACCAAGGGAGAGGTAACTAGAATAGAGGCCCAAGAAGGCCAAGGTTCTCCATACATTTTGATGTTGACTCATAAGAGATTGTATAGTTGTTTCAGGCCAGATTTTTCAATTGGATTGGGCAAGGAGTGGCCCAACCTAGGCCTGAAAGTCCTCTTTTCCAAGTTCTGCAAGCCCCTGGTATCCCTGTGCCTCCTCACGTCTCATTGCAACTCGAGGTTCCTGAAAATGACGGATGGCAAGAGATTGTCCACCTGACAGTCTCCCAACATCATGGCTAGCCTAATTTATCCCTACCTTCTCCTTCGCCTATTAACCCCATTGTCCAAGCTGCCCCCCACTGTTATAACCCTAATTTGCACCAGACATGCTTACCTGGCATCAGGTCATCTCAGATTCCTACTTTGCCAAAACACTACTAAACAACTCTTTTAAGAAAGCCTCTTTTATAAAGGCCCACATGCCCTACTCCATTACTGCATGCGTGTACACGCTAGCTGACCTAAAATAGCCCGCGTGTACCTACAAAAGCACGAAAAAAGGAAAGTTATTGACGGAACACACAGCTTTGGGTGAGTTAAC
>JASDQU010509814.1:0-40415 GCA_032191745.1 Picea mariana | reverse complement strand
GTTGTTACTATTGGAAGTACTGCTTTAGGGCTTGGTCGTTTACCGAGAGGGCATCAGGTTCCCCTCTCATATTTTGAAAATGATAAGTACCTACCCCGATCTTCTCAACCACCTAAAAAGGCCCAAGCCATAGGCTCTGAAACTTGGAATGCTTCCCTTTGGGTTCATTTACCTTATCCCACTTTAGAACTAAGTCTCCTACTTCAAAATTCTTTTCTTTAGCCTTATGCTTATCGAACCATATTTTCACTATCTGTTGATGGGATAAAAATTTAGACTTATCCCTTTCCCTCTCTTCCTCCAACATGAGCAGAGTCTTGATTCTTTGTTGCATGGTCGAGGATTTATCATCGTTAGAATCTTGGGCCAATTGGAGAGATGGAAGATAAATCCCATTCGGGAGAATGGCTTCTTGTTCGTAGACTAGGAAGAATAGGGAATTCCCTATAGCCTCTTTGGGTATGACCCTGTCAGCCCATAGGGCACTATGGAGTTGGTTATGTCGATTTCTGTGGTTATGCACAACCATGTTCTTTAGTATCCTGACCAGATTCTTATTGGTTGAATCTGCCACACCATTTCCCTAAGGGTAATAATTTGCAGGGTACTTGATTATGATTTCTTTTTCTAGAGAGAACTCTGTCAATAGGGTAGAGGAGAAGTAGGTTGAATTATCAAAGACCAGAGCGAAAGGAACACCAAACTTTGTAATTAGTTGTGTTCTATAAATTGGATGACTATTTTCTCATTTACATGGGTCAGAGGGATGGCCTCTTCCCACTTTGTGAAATAGTCAGTGGCAGTAAGAATATACTTGTGCAATTTCGAAGAATTGGGCGTAATATCTCCTATGATATCTATCCCCCACTGCTCAAATTGTCTAGAGATGATTACAGGCTGAAGTGGGATTGCTTCCCTTCTCTCCTTGCCAACACTTATTTGACAAGTCTTACAATTCCTGGTGTAAGCATGAGCGTCTTTGAACAAAGTGGGCCAATAATAGCCAGCTCTTAGAAGCTTATGAGTGGTGGTGTTCCCTACAAAATGTCCCCAAGCAAGTTCATCATGGAGTTCTTTCAACACATTATCAACATCTTCGCATTCGAGACATATCAGTAATACCCCATTAGAGTTGATCTGGAAGAGTACTGAATTTATGAGGCGATATTGTGTGGATTTTAATCAGATGGTGCTCCTTTCTCTGGGGTTGAGGTGAGGTTTTCAAGACAAGTCCCATGATGTAATAGATAATCCAAATCCTTGTACCAGGAGTCCAGTCCCGGAGAAATGTATGCTACTTCACCACACCACAATGCTATTTCATTATCCCACCTTGGATCTTATTTTTCTTGATCTTGAGCTTCAACTGTGAGCTTGCACATCCCTTGTCCTTTTACTATCTTGGTGGGTTTTATATCTAGATCAAATTCCTGGACTACTGCCATCTAGTTCCCTCTTCTTTCTCCCATTTCTTGTTGGATAAACAAGGATCAGACTGCGGGGTGTGGCACAATCACCTTAGTGTGATTCTTGAGGATGTACAACCTAAAATGCTTTACTGCTTTATAGACTGCGTAGGCCTGCTTGTCTATGGTGGGGTAACTGAGATCATCTCCTTGAAGGTTGGTGCTCATGAATGACATCAGGGCTTCATTGTTGTCATCGTCCTTCTGAGTCAAAACCGCAGCTAGTGATTTGTCAGAGGTGAAAGTATAAAGGTTAAAGTCTCTATTGAAATCGGGACTTTGCAATACCAGGGCTCGGGATATCGTATCTTTGATATTGTTGAAAGTGTCTTTTCGTTTATCATCCCAGTTAAACTCAGAATCTTTGTGAATCATATTTTGTAAGGGTTTGATGATTTCGGCCAAGTCGGTGGTGAATTTCCTTACAAAATTAATTTGCCCGAAAAAAGACTACATAGCCTTCTTGTTATGGGGTAGCGGGAGTTGAGTTATGGCTTTAATCCTTTCGGGGTCTATGTGAATTCTTGCTTGAGATATAATATGACCTAACAACTTACCTTCTTCAACATCGAAGATATTTTTCTTAGGATTGAGTGATATATTGTATTTTCGGCATATTTCAAAAATCTGAGTTAAGTGTTGGATGTGTTCCTTGCTATTCTTTGAATACACCGTTACGTCATCTAAATACACTACCACACACTTACCTATAAGTCCCCAAAATGCCACATCCATTTCCCTTTGAAAGGTTGCTTCTGCGTTAATCAAGCCGAAAGGCATGCGTTTATAAGCGAAGGTTCCCCATTTGGTCCAGAAGGTAGTTTTTAATCGATCTTCCTCTGAAACCAACACTTGGTTGTATCCTGAGAAACCGTATAGAAGGGAGAAAATTTTCGATCCCGACAAAGTCTATAGGAGTTGCTCCATCTGCGGGACGGGATAATTTTCCTTTTCTGAAGCTCTATTGAGATTCCGAAAGTCTACGCATAATCAGATTTCTCCTGACTTTTTTCTTACTAGAACAAGGTTCGCTACCCAGACGGAATGTCTAACTTGGAAAATTATCTTTGCATCTAAAAGATTCCTTAACTCTTGATACATTAGGGGTTCCAAGGATGGGTGGTACTTTCGGAGCTTTTGTTGAAAAGATTTAACTTTGGGTTTCAACGGGATGGTGTGTTGAATGATGTGAGTATGATACGTTTTCAAATCTTTATAGGACCAGGCGAACACATCCTAGTATTGTTTGAATAATTTGAGGTAGGCTTTCCTTTCCTCTTTAGATTTCATTTTGCCGAGATTTACATACTTTGGGTTGTCTAGGGTTCCAAGATTTATAGTTTCATGGAGGGTGCAGGAGCTACCAGTCTTTGCATTTTTAGGTCCTTTGAAATGTTCCTTTAGATCAAACAAATTCTCTAGATTTGCTATCCCTTTTGGAATTGTGTGATCCTTTGGTTTATCTGCGTGTTGACCCTCCCGACGACTAGTTTCCATTAGTTTCTCTTGGAACTCTTCATCGTCAATGGCAAGGTCTTTGAAGTTTTCTTGATTAGTCAAGAAGCTTATGATATGTTCATCCCCCTCAAAGACTTTCCAATTAGAGATATTATTAGGTACCAATGGCTTGTAGAGAAGTTCTACAGTGAATCGGGAGGCTTCATAATCTTCTAAAGGTGAGAGTATTGAAGCAGCGGTGGCTAAGGATTCAGCAAGGATGTTATTCTCTCTGGGGATCGTAGTGATATTGAAAGCTTCAAAGTGTTCTATCAGCCTCTGCACCTCCTGGTGGTATTTCTTAAGATGAGGGGAGTTGCAGTATATAGTGTTTCTCACCTGTCTAATAATGATTTCTGAGTCTCTGAACACCTTTAATTCCTTGACATTAAGATCTATGGATTTCTTTAACCCTTATACCAGGGCTTCATACTCGACAGTGTTGTTGGTGCACTCGAATTCCAGCCTACAAGACAAGAAATGGTGTTTACCCTTTTGATCGATGAGGATGCACCCTATTCCCAAACCCTCTTGTGACTTGGATCCATCAAAATAAAGGGTCCAAATTTTCGAGCTATGATTTCCATTCCAAATAGTGTTCCTCTCTTCGATCTTTTCTTCCAGAAGACCTAGCACTAGGTCTTGAAAAAAGAGAGAATATTCCCTTGGCATCAAGAATTTTTCTTGAAACATCATCTCGAAGCTTTGTGTAAGCGAAACATCGGACATGAGAGGAGAAAAATTGACAAAGTGAGAATCACAAGAATAATTCCCTAGTGTGGGAAAATCGGCAGAGGTTGGTTCGTTCAGGGTTTCCAGGTCAATGACCGTATGTTTTCGATATCTTTCCCTATCGAATATGATCATGTTCTTGTATCCCTTCAGTGGTAGCCAAATGTGTGCCCAGTCTGTGCTGAAGTATCCGTTTAGTTTTTTAGACCAATATCGACTCAATAATAGCCCATATGCCTCAGGGATATCCACCACAATGATGACAATCACCTGCACGGAATTAGGATGAGTGGCAACCCTGATCATCACATCTTTGAGTTCCCCCATGACTTTGACCTAGGTATTGTCCAGTTGTATGACATTCTTATCACGTTTTAGAGGGACAACACCTAATTTGTTACAAATGGACAAGGGCATTACATTGGAAGATGCCTCGGAGTCTACCAGACAGTTGTGGACATTCCTGTTGAAGAATTTGAATGTTAAAAGGAAATATGGTACAAAAGGCCTCTCCTTCCTACCTTCTGAGTAGGTGTTTATCATTGGTTTGCTTCCAAATCCATAGGGGGAAGATTCTTCTCCTGACCATCATCAGTGGTCGGGTTTTCTACTGAACTTAGAGATTGCAATAGAAGGTCTTTCTGCTGAGGGATTCTACATATGTCCATAACTGATACATTAGCTTTCAGCTTCTTCAAATATTCTACTACATTGTAATCTAATTTAGGAGAATCATGAGTATGGATACTTATAGGCTTTTTATCGGGATTGAAAGGAATTCTCGGGCGATCGGGAGTTAATTTACTTTGTCAGGCACAGGTGGCATCGGTATATTTTGGGCCGGTTTGACCCATACTATGTGTCTGTACCACCGATATTTCTATGGGTGGTGCCTGAGGTTTAAACGGATCATTTGAAGACACGATCACGTTGGGATCCCATATCAGCATGGACGTATCTTGTGGTGGGTCAGCCTCTTCCGGATCGACAATGTTAAAGGCCATACTGCTGGATGGTTCAGTTAGAGAGACTTTGCCCAGAAAATGATTGGCCATTAAATTCATGGTATGGACCCACTAAGGACATTCTCTCTTTGAGTGGTTCTCTTGGTGGTATGTATAGAAAGAATTAGACGCAACATTCCCTAAATCAATGTTTATGTTGGCTGGGGGAGGTTCAATTGCTTTGAAAGGCTGGTTTCTTTTAAAGAAAGGCTTATAGGGCCTTTGGCCTTGGTTTCCCTCACTCGCATTTCTTTTCATATCTATAATCGCATTTGATATTTTTTTGACCATGCATTGCAGATCTTCTATATCTCCATTACCCTTATCGGGAGTTGGTTCAGTCGGATTCCTCGACGGTCTAGTCAAGAGGAGTCCTCTCCTGGGAGGGGGCTGGCTTTCTTTTCTCACTAGAGATGCCTGGCCTTCTTTACACCCTTTCATCTGGAACTCTATCAACTTGGCCTCTTCAAAATTCTCCGCGCGGGTTTGCTTAGTGACTCTTTTAACAAACATGGAAATAGAGGCCGGAAGGGCATTGGCATAGACCTCGATTTGCAACTCTTGAGCCGGTTTCTCCACAGGATGAAATTTGTTTAGGATAGTCATGAATCTTTGATTGAAATATTTGACCCTTTCCTTTGGGGTCATGGTGGGTGTGAATAATTCATCCATAAGGGCTCCCTTGGTAGTTTCTTCGGCAAATTTTTCTAGGAAATCCTTTTGGAACTTAGTCTAGCTGGTTATGGATCCTACTGGCAAGTTAAAATACCAAGTGGAAGCCAATTTCTCAAATGTGTAGGGGAAAAGTATGCATGCCACGTCTTCATATTGAACATTCATAAGCATGATCACGAGTATGAACTTCTTGATATGATCTTCGGGCAATCTTGAGGTTTCAGGATCATACTTGGGGAGAAACTTTTCTGGGTGTCGAGGGAGATTGTGTACTTGTCCAGGGATGACCAAGGCATCCCCGACCAACCAAGGTTCGTTGTATTGAAGTGGAACTTCCCTCTCCTCCTCTCGACCATTTTTCTATTCCATATCTTTGGAGTCGGAGTCAGGCTCTTCCTCTTCTGAAAGATCGTTAGGTTCAGAGATGTCATCGGCTGGCATCTCAGGTATGAGGTCAAGAGGTTCTTGTATTTCAGTGATGATCGTGAAGTCTACTAATTCTTTGACGGAGTGTATGAAAACTTTTTCGGGAGTGATGATTACTAGTATGCTTCATTGTTTTCTTTGAGGGAGGATGGGGGTGAAGGGAAACGTGGCGATTTGTCAGGTGTAGGCTCTGGTAATCCTTCTAAACTAATTCACTTCCTCGTGAGGGAGGGCGTAAGGTATTTAAGGGTGAAGGTATCCTTCCTCGGAGTGGGGTGAGTTATCCACTTCGGGAGTACTCGGTAAAGGTGGGATGTCTGTTGGATGACTAGCCATGCATGTGGGCCGTTATGAATCTATAGGTTGTTCGATATATCATATAACTTACATATTCAACCATTCATTCTCAGGCCCTCCTTCTAGCACCAATTCTATTGATGGGGCTTAAATCCCCTGATTCAACAGTAGGAACCAAACCCACCACCGAGGCCCAATTAGACTTTGCAATGTTTGGAGTGGAATGGTTCTCCAGATCTTACAATCTGGTCAAATTATCGATGAGCTTTTGTGTTTTCTGGTGAATGCTCTTCCTTTGGTTAAGACAGTTTTTTTTTGTAATTTCTCTTAGGTGGGGCAGGTACAAGAGGTGCAAGCCAGTATAAACCAACTTGAGGAACATAGGATAAGAGTTTTAACTATTGGGAAGGGGTCGAGCTTGGGATAACCCGCTACTTGAACATGCAGACAATGATCCTATGCCAAAGGGATTAGTAATAATACTTTAACCGAAAGAGCATCCAATTGTTGTCTAAGAAAGCTACTTAATAGAAAGAAGATGCATATATGATCAAGATCAGGGTAAGAAAAATAATTCATCTACCGAGACATTCATCACATAGTTGAGGCAAACTACTTAGCATAGAGAAAGAAACACAACTATAATCAATGTCACGGTAAGCAAAATAATTCATCTACCAAGAGATTCAGCACACAGAAGCACAATGATTTACTTTCATCATTTAAAGAAAGGAACATCAAAACATTGCACCAGATAACTTGACAACAGAATTAATTGCTCTTACTCATTTACTGCAACATTCATGGAACAGGAAAGGAAGTAATTCTTCTCGAACTCCAATCACATACATCTGATGAAAATAGCTCATCTCTGGTCCAGAAGGACTTCTTAATTCGTATTAGTCTCAAAATAATTATCAACAACCAAAATAAAAGAGTTCTTACAACAACCATTGACCTTTTGACCATCGGTCGATGTTCCTATTTATAATATAAAGTCTTAACAGTAATTAATGGTAAAATACAATTTGAGCTAATGAAGAATTGCCATGTGGCGTCATCATCTAACAATCTTTGAACAATCCACTCGAGTTGTTTCTTGGAAAGGGTGGACTCTTTCATAATCAGACCATTTGATAAAGAGTTCTTCACAAGTGTTGGCCCATGGAAACCTGTGCTATTCCATTGGAGTTGCATAGATTCCCCTGATGTCTGTTGTGTGCGCCTGATATTTTGTGAGGTTGAAGTTCAACTTCTGAAGTATGGATTTGGATTTAACTAGATGTCTTGTGAACTATTGTACTTGCCCAAGCTTTTCATTGATGACCTTTGCACATTCTTCATCCCATGACGCATCCTGTTCGGCACACAACTTGATTATTTCGTTTAGGTAGATAAACATATCAGGGGTACCATACTCAGGGAGTCCGATGTCTTTCATTATTTTATTGATTTTATCCCAGTTCTTTTGACATCTGGCCCATTGTTCTTGGATTTCTTCATGTGGGATTCGAGACATTTTGGCCCAGTATTCGGTCGATCACTTCATGCGATTGAGACTACTTTTACTTACTAGCTGAATGTCATGGTCTTCCTTTTCTCGGACTTTCTAGACTGCCTCAATAAACTCGAGCCTTTCCACTACCTATTGTGCCTTCTCATACCATCGCTCCATTTCCTTACATGTTGCGAGTGCCATGAGAGTGTCTTCTTGGAATTCGGCTATATTCAAGATTAACAGTTGTCTTTCCTTCTTGAACTCATCGTAAACTTTACCGAACTCATCTTTTAAATACACAGTTGTCTGTGTAGCACCCTTATAGTAATCGAAAAGATGGTGCAAGTGTTCGAGCTCCTTTTGGGCAGTGGCAAGTTCCTTTTCATCTCTCCTGGCTCTGTCCTGGGTGGCCTCTGAGAGGGATTTTCCCACACCAATCAGCTCAGACATATGGGCATCCACTTTATCGATTAACTTCTATTCAATGACGACTATGACAGACTGATCCAGTGTGATTCTTCTCTTCTTTGCAGTCTTCTGAATGATAGCCTTTCTCTTTTGATCATAGGAGATCGCATAGATGGCTGCGACCTCATTTACCGTGTCTGGTATCTGCTGATCACCCCATGTGAGATTGTTTCCCAAGCTTCCTGCAATGTAAATTTGTTCGAGAGTGGGCTCTCAAACTTCTTTGTTCTACCCTATAGATCCAACTTCTACTTGTTACTTGTCGGGGATCTAAGTATTGGGTAGGATAGAGGTGCCTTGTATGGACTTGTCACTTACCTGCTCATCGATCATGGAACTACCGATTTCCTTCTGTGAAGGCTCGTCACTTGGGCCTACATCTATTTTTGGTCCATAAGACTTTCCTATGTTGATATTACCTTCAGCTTCAACATCCTTTTGTGGGATTTCCTGGTCCTGAACACCGGGCCCAGTAGCAGATACCTTTTCAGTACTTGGGGAAAAGGTCTTTGTAGGTCCTTCTTCTTCTTGGATGTGCACCAGGCTGCCACAAGAAGGCTCTGTGCTCTCATTGATGTTGTATATATGTATTAGCGTGCTCAAGGGGTTGTGCGCTTGTGTTTCCATCGACACCTGGCCCATCTCTGGTTGATTTTTTCCTTCTCCTGAGAGATCAATTTGCGATATCGTAGACTTGGGATTACCCGACCCATTGGTGCCACCAATGGCTGTGAGACCAGGATTGCTAGGTTCTATCGGAACTCCTTGGACGATAACTGAAATTCTGGGACTTATGGCATGATGCGAGTTATCCTTCATCCGTTTCCCTAGTAGCTGAGACTGCTGGTATAAAAGTGTGTCACTTTCTTGAGTTGTTTGATCTTCAGGGAAAACTATGATTTGTACTGGGGATCCTTGATGAGCCCATGTCTTCTTGGGGGTTATTTGTTTCTTCCTTCAATTTATATGCTACTGCTGCTTTAGGGTGTCGGCCAACTAATTGAATTGCTTGCTCCAATAGCGTGGCCTGCTCTTCATAGCTCGAAGCTCTAAACCTGGTTCCTCTCGGATCGGCCTTCATGGCTGCCACCATATCCTAGTCTTAAGTGTTCTCGGTGAAAATTTCATCCTCAAATCGATCGTGGGCATCAAGCCAATAGGATGATACATGTAACGCATGTTGTAGGACCAATCCCTTGGGATCGTGTTTGTGAAATCAACTAGTTTGGAACCAAAATTCCAATTGACCTAGCCCAAGTTGTTTAGAATGCGCGATATCTTTGACCATGCAGAAGCTGATATGGAATCCATACTGTATGAAATCCCGCTTCTTGTCTTTCACTAAAGTTGCATTGTATCCTTGTATGATGGTTTGATAGCAGATTTCTCCTAACACTAGCTGGTCGGGAACATAAAGAGGTAATAAATGTGGCGCCCCTGTGGCACCGAAAATACTGATGTATGTTTCTTGTTCATCTAAATACCAGTGACCAATTTTGACTATGACCTTCTTTGCTTCATCTGATAATCTAGGGCATTCTCTCTTAAAGAGTAAGAAGTAAAAGGGCGCAATAAAATGATCACAGATAACAGCATAGGATTTCTAGTACCTGTTTTCCCACAAGATGTTGTATTATACATGGACTGTGAACTCTGAAGCGTGCCAATTCAAGTTCATCCCAGCAAAAACATTCCTAGCGTAGATGACATCTAGTAGATATGAATCCAAGTAGAAGGCAGGAGTATCTCCTTCCTTTGGTGCTTGAGATTGTTTTATTCATGTGCTCAACTGTTTGGAGATGATAGCACTCCAATTGAAACTGGTACCTGAAACAATGACTATAAAAGCCAGAGGCATCCAAGCTTTCAAAAACCAGGAGTAGTCTTTATCCCCATGTAATATGAAGAGAATGGCCATGAGATAGGCGTATGGTTCCCTAATATTGACCATTGGGTACCAGCCAGAAGTTCGGTTCATGAATTTTTTGTCTTCCCTCCACCAAGATGCTAAGATTTTTCTAGTGTCGTGAGAGGCATAGAAACTCACCACGAAATCAGTGTTCAATTTTTCTATAGAATCATTGAGTTTGTAGTATTTCTGAACTTCTGATGGAAGGAAAACCTGACGCATTCACCATTTTCATCATTAATCAAACATTTATGTGCATCGATGTGATCAATGAGCCACTTTAAGAGCTCGACGTAATGGAAAACCAAAGACCTTCTTACCACCATGTGCAGATAAGCCCTGCAAATGTTTGGGAGGACCTTGTCATTGAGCTTCCTTGTATCAGGGTCATTGTTCAGAGTATATTCGAGAGGCTCTTCTTTCTTGATCTTATTGAAGACTTCTTTCCAGTGAGGAAAAGTCATCTTTGCTCCAATGCTTACCTCTGTATCCCTGAAAGATGGGGGCTAGACAAAGGGATCCTTATTGATCACCTTGATGATGGACATCATCTTAGGAGAGAACTCTAATTGTCTTGCAACTGTTGGGGAGGAGCATTCTCCTATTTTCGATTCTTGTAGCTTTGGTGCCCATGGTGATTTTCTAGTGAATGGCTTCATTGGAGACACTGTCCCTACAATCAAAACTTCCCTTTAAACACATATACAAAGAAACATCGGGTGAGGACATATACAAATGAAATGTAAATCCATAAGCGAACCCATACCTGTAATGCTTGCTAAGAAAAGTGTTTAATACTCACTGGACTTCGGATGATTCCTATGGACTGGTGGCTTCATTCTCCTATTGGTTATGAATTCCTTGCTACGTAGGTGGGATCACACAAAAAGGACTCGAAAGAATATAACTAGGAGATACTACCAGTCATATCAATTAGTTAATATGGGTGATAAATGCAGATTTCAAAATATAACGCTATCGGATTTCTTCCACTGAGACTTAACTGGTTGATAGTGGAGGTGCGAATGGAGATGCATTGTATTAGTGAGTTTAAAGATTCGCTTTTGATTCGTGCACGAGCTAGTAACTAATGCAAGATCTACGAATTAACTAAATCTCTGAATGTAGAGTACTTGACATAGCTAAGGGTTAAACATCATGTCACGTCTTATATTCATAAATATCGGGGATCGACTACTATTTTAGATTGTTTATCAACATTGCTCTTTTCTTGATAAAACTCCTGATACTAGTGATGATGGGATTGGTGATGTTTTGGGTGTCTGCAGTCGACGGTGGAACTCCTCTTTTGTGCGATGCTTATGATTAAACTTCTCTACCAAAGCCGAAAGGATCGACGTTCGGAGAAATTGTTTCGGAGACTATATGCGTAAAAGAGATACTCTTATCGTCCGATGCCAAAGAATGTTGGCACGCAGCTACTTTGACTTCCCATACAATTTTTGCTACCTTAATCTTTCACCGATGCTGAACTTCTCAAGTAAGCTGGGAGAAATCTGGGTCGTTGGTTCCTTGGTCAGTCGTGGTGTTTCTCAATATGGTTCTTAATATGCTCAAGAGAAACTCAGATATGAAACATATTAGATAAGAAGTTTATCAGGCTCAAGCCACAGTGAAAACAATCGAAGGTAGAAGACAAGGTGGTACCCAAAAGGAAGTGGTCACAGAACTTTTAGGGTGTGTTGAGCAGTCAACAAATGGCGATTCACTGGGCGAACGCAGAATCTTTGTACCATAAAATAAATATATCCAGTCCTTCTTTTATTCATGTCAACTAGAAATATATATATATTTATTTATTTATTTTTCTTTTTTTATATATAACTTTTATTGTGTTGTTACTATTTGAAGTACTGCTTTAGGGCTTGGCTGTTTACTAGGAGGGCATCAGTTTCCCCTCTCATATTTTTCAAACGGTAAGTACCTACCCCGATCTTCTCAGCCACCTGAAAAGGATCAAGTCATAGGCTCTGAAACTTGGAATGCTTCCCTTTGGGTTCATTTAACTTATCCCACTTTAGAACTAAGTCTCCTACTTCAAAATTATTTTCTTTAGCCTTATGCTTATCGAACCATATTTTCACTATCTGCTGATGGGATGAAAATTTAGACTTATCCCTTTCCCTCTCTTCCTCCAGCATGAGTAGACTGTTGACTCTTTGTTGCATGGTCGAGGATTTATCATCATTAGAATCTTGGGCCAATTGGAGAGATGGAAGATAAAGCCCATTCGGGAGAATGGCTTCTTGTCCGTAGACCAAGAATTACATGGAATTCCCTATAGCCTCTTTGGGTATGACCCTGTCAGCCCATAGGGCACTATGGAGTTGGTTATGCCAATTTCTATGGTTATCCGCAACCGTCTTCTTTAATATCCTGACCATATTCTTATTGGTTGAATCCACCACACAGTTTCCCTTAGGGTAATAATTTGCAGAGTACTTGATTATGATTCCTTTGTCCAGAGAGAACTCTGTCAATAGGGTAGAGGAAAAGTAGGATTCATTATCAAAGACTAGAGCAGAAGGAATGCCAAACCTTGTAATTAGTTGTTGTTCTATAAATTGGATGACTATTTTCTCATTTACATGGGTCATAGGGATGGCCTTTGCCCACTTTGTGAAATAGTAGGTGGCAGTAAGAATATACTTGTGAAATTATCAAGAATTGGGTGTAATTTATCCTATGATCTCCATCCCCCACTACTCAAATGGTCTAGAGATTGTTACAGGCTGAAGTGGGATTGCTTCCCTTCTCTCTTTGCCAACACTTATTTGGCAAGTCTTATAATTCCTAGCGTAAGCATGAGCATATTTGAACAAAGTGGGCCAATAATAACCAGCTCTTAGAACCTTATGAGCGATGGTGTTCCCTGCAAAATGTTCCCCAATGAGGCCATCATGGAGTTCTTTCAGCACTTTATCGACGTCTTCACGTTTGAGACATCTCAGTAATACCCCATCATAGTTGATCCGGAAGTGTACCGAATTTATGAGGCAATACTGTGCGGATTTTAATCGGAGGGCCCTCCTTTCTCTGGGCTTGAGGTTTTCGGGACAAGTCCCGTGATGTAATAGATGAGAAAAATTCTTGTACCAAGAGTTTGGTCCCAGTAGAATGTATGCTGCTTCACCACACTACAGTGCTATTTCATTATCCCACCCTGGATCTTGGTTTGCTTGATCTTGAGCTTCGACTGCGAGCTTGCACAACCCTTGTCATTTTACTATATTGGTGGGTTTTATATCTAGATCAAATTCTTGGACTACCACCATCCAATTCCCTCTTCTTTCTCCCATTTCTTGTTGGGTAAACAAGGATCAGACTACGGGGTGTGGTACAATCACCTTAGTGTGATTCTTGAGGATGTATGACCTAAAATGCTTTACTTCTTTATAGACCATGTAGGCCTGCTTATATATGGCGGGGTAATTGAGTTCAGCTCCTTGAAGGTTGGTGATCCTGAATGACACTGGGGATTCATTGCTATTGTCATCCTTCTGAGTTAAAACCACAACTAGCGATTGGTCAGAGGCGAAAGTATAAAGGTTAAAGTCTCTATTGAAATCAGGACTTCGCAATACCGGGGCTCAAGATATGGCAACTTTGATATTGTTGAAAGTGTCTTTTCATTCATCATCCCATTTAAACTTGGAATCTTTGTGAATCATTTTTTGTAAGGGTTTGATGATTTCGATGAAGTCGAGGATGAATTTCCTTACAAATTTAATTTTCCTGAAAAAAGACTGCATAGCCTTCTTGTTATGGAGTAGCGAGAATTGAGTTACGGCTTTAATCCTTTCGGGGTCTATGCGAATTCCCACTTTAGATATAATATGACCTAACAACTTACCTTCTTCAACACCGAAGATAGTTTACTTAGGATTGAGTGATATACCATATTTTCGGCATCTTTCAAAAATATGAGTTAAGTGTTGGATGTGTTCCTCTCTATTCTTCGAATACACTGTTACGTCATCTAAATACACTACCACACACTTACCTATAAGTCCCCGAAATACCATGTCCATTTCCCTTTGAAAGGTCACTTCTGCGTTAATCAAGATGAAAGGCATGCGTTTATAAGTGAAGGTTCCCCATTTGGTCTGGAAGGTAGTTTTTAATTGGTCTTCCTCTGAAACCAACACTTTGTTGTATCCTGAGAAACCGTCTAGAAGGGAGAAAATTTCCGAGCCCGACACGGTCTGTAGGAGTTGCTCCATCAGCGGGATGGGATAATTTTCTTTTTCTGAAGCTCTGTTGAGATTCCAAAAGTCTACACATAATCGGATTTCTCCTTATTGTTTTCTTACTGGAACAAGGTTCACTACCCAGGCAAAATGTCTAACTTGGAAAATTATCTTTGCATCTAAAATCTTCCTTAACTCTTGATACATTAGGGGTTCCAAGGATGGGTGGTACTTTTGGAGCTTCTATTGAAAAGGTTTGACTTCGGGTTTCAACGGGATGGTGTGTTGAATGATGCAAGTATCATACGTTTTCAAATCTTTATAGGACCAGGTCAACACATCCTGGTATTGTTTCAATAATTTTAGGTAGGCTTTCCTTTCCTCTTTAGATATTGTTTTGTGGAGATTTACATACTTTGGGTTGTCTGGGGTTCCAATATTTATAGTTTCGTGGAGGGGGCATGAGCTACTAGTCTTTGCATTTTTAGGTCCTTTGAATCATTACTTTAGATCAAAGAAATTCTCTAGATTTTCTATCCCTTTTGGAATTGTATGAGCCTTTGGTTTATCTGTGTGTTGACCCTCCCAACAACTAGTTTCCGTTAGTTTCTCTTGGAACTCTTCATCGTCAATGGAGAGGTCTTTGAAGTTGTCTTGATTAGTCAAGAAGCTTATGATCTGTTCATCCCCCTCAAATACTTTCCAATTAGAGATATTATTAGGTACCGATGGCTTTTAGAGCAGTTCTACAGTGAATCGGGAGGCTTCGTAATCCTCTAAAGGTGAGAGTATTGAAGCAACAGTGGCTAAGAAGTTAGCAAGGATGTTATTCTCTTTGGGGATCACAGTGATATTAAAAGATTCAAAGCATTCTATCAACCTCTACACCTCCTGGTGGTAGTTCTTAAGATGAGGGGAGTTGCAGTGTATAGTGTTTCTCACTTGTCTAATAATGATTTGTGAGTCTTTGAACACCTTTAATTCCTTGACATTAAGATCTATGGCTTTCTTTAACCCTTGTACTAGGGCTTCATACTCGACAGTGTTGGTGCACTCGAATTCTAGTCTACAAGACAAGAAATGGATTTTACCCTTTTGATCGATGAGGATGCACCCTATTCCCAAACCCTCTTGTGACTTGGATCCATCAAAATAAAGGGTCCAAATTTGCAAGCAATGATTTCATTTCCAATCAGTGTTCCACTCTTCGATCTTTTCTTTTGGAAGACCTAGCACTAGGTCTTGACAAAAGAGAGAATCTTCCCTTGGCATCGGGAATTCTTCTTGAAATATCATCTCGGAGCTTTGGGTAAGCGAAACATCAGACAAGAGAGGAGAAAAATTGCCAAAGTGAGAATCTCAAGAATAATTCCCTAGTGTGGGAAAATCGATAGAGGTCGGTTCGTTCGGGGTTTCCACAGTGACCGTATGTTTCAGATATCTTTCCCTATCAATTATAATCATGTTCTTGTATCCCTTCATTGGTACCAAAGGTGTGCCCAATCTATGCTAAAGTATCCATTTAGTTTTTCAGACCAATCTCGACTCAATAATAACCCATATTCCTCAGGGATATCCACCACAATGATGTCAATCACCTCCACGAAATTAGGATGAGTGGCTAACCTGATCATCACATATTTGAGTTCCCCCGTAACTTTGACCTGGGTCCTGTCCAATTGTAAGACATGCTTATCACTTTTTAGAGGGACAACACCTAATTTGTTACAAACGGCGAAAGGCATGACATTGGAAGATGCCCTGGAGTCTACCAAACAGTGGTGAAGATTCCTATTGAAGACTTCGAACATTAAAAGGAAAGGTGGTACAAAAGGTCTCTCCTTCTTGCCTTCTGAGTAGGATTTTATCATTGGTTTTCTTGTCAAATCCGTAGGGGGAAGATTCTTCTCCTGACCATCACTGGTGGTCGGGTTTTATACCAAACTTAGAGCTTGCAACAGAAGTTCTTTCTGCTGAGGGATTCTACATATGTCCATAGCTGATACATTATCTTTCATATTCTTCAAATATTCTACTACATTGTAATCTAATTTAAGATAATCATGAGTATGGATACTTATAGGATTTTTACCAGGAATGAAAGGCATTCTTGAGCGATCAGGAGTTAATTTTCTTTGTGAGGAATGGGTGGCATTGGTATCTTTTGGGCTGGGTTGACCCTTACTACGTGTCTGTACCACTGATATATCTGTGGGTGGTGCCTAAGGTTTAAACAGATCATCTGAAGATGTGATCATGTCAAGATCCCATATCAGCATGGTCATGTCTTGTGGTGGGTCAGCCTCTTCCTGATCGACAATTATTAAAGGATGAACTGCTGGATGGTTCGGTCAGAGAGACTTCACCCAGAAAATGACTGGCCATTAAATTCATGGCATGGACCCATTAAGGACATTCCCTCTTTGAGTGGTTTTCTTGGTGGTATGTACAGAAAGAATCAGACGCGACATTCCCTAAGTCAATGTTTAGGTTGGTTGGGGGGGGTTCAATTGCTTTGAAAGGATGGTTTCTTTTAAAGAAAGGATTATGGGGTCTTTGGCCTTGGTTTCCCTCACCCACATTTATTTTCATATCTATAATATCATTTGATAGTTTCTTGACCATGCGTTGCAGGTCTTCTATATCTCCATTACCCTTATCGGGAGTTGGTTCAGTCGGCTTCCCTTACAGTCTAGTCAAGAGGATTCCTCTCCTTGGAGGGGGCTGGCTTTCTTTTCTCGCTAGAGATGCCTAGCCTTCTTTAAACCCTTTCATCTATAACTCTATCATATTGGCCTCTTCAAAATTATCCATGAGGGTTTTCTTAGCAGCTCTTTTAATGAACATGGAAATAGAGGATGGAAGCGCATTGGCATAGACCTCGATTTGCAACTCTTGAGCCGGTTTCGCCACGGTCTGAAATTTGTTTAGGATAGTCATGAATTTTTTATTGAAATCTTTAACCCTTTCCTTTGGGGTCATGGTGGCTGCAAATAATTCCTCCATAAGGCCTCTCGTGGTATTTTCTTCGATAAATTTGTCTAGGAAATCCTTTTGGAACTTAGTCCAGTAGGTTATGGATCCTATTGGCAAGTTAAAATACCAAGTGGAAGATGAGTTCTCAAACATGTAGGGGAAAAGTATGCATACCATGTCTTCATCTTGAACATTCATAAGCCTGAACGTGAGTATGAACTTATTGATATGATCTTCAGGAAATCCTGAGGTTTCAGGATCATACTTGGGGAGAAACTTTTTCGAGTGTCAAGGGAGATTGTTTACTCGTCTAGGGATGGCCACGGTGTCCCCGGCAAACCAAGGTTTCTTGTCTTGAAGTGGAACTTCCCTCTCCTCCTCTCGACCATTGTTCTCTTCCATATCTTCAGAGTTGGAGTCAGGCTCTTCCTCTTCTAAAATATCGTTAGGTTCGGAGATGTCGTTGGTTGGCGTCTCGAGTATGAGGTCAAGAGGTTTTTTTATTTCGATGATCATGAAGTCTATTAAGTCTTCGACAGAGTGTATGAAAACTTCGTTGGGAGTGATGGCGACTAGTCTGCTTCATTATTTTATTAGAGGGAGGATGGGGGTGAAGGGAAATGCACCGATTTTTCGATCGTAGGCTCTGGTAATCCTTCTAAACTGATTCACTTCCTCATGAGGGAGGGTGTAAGGTATTTCAGGGTGAAGGTATCCTTCCTCAGAGTGGGGTGAGTCATCTTCTTCAGGAGTACTCGGTAAAGGTGGGTTGTGTGTTGGATGACTAGCCATGCATGTGGGCTGTTACGAATCTATAGGATGTTCGAAATATCATATAACTTAAATATTCATCCATTCATTCTGAGGCCCTCCTTCTAACGCCAATTCTATTGATGGGGCTTAAATCCCCTGATTCAACAACAAGAAACAAACCTGCCACTGAGGCATAATTAGACTCTGCAGCATTTAGAGTGGAATGGTTCTCCAGATCTTACAATCTGGCCAAATTATCGATGAGCTTTTATGTTTTCTGGTGAATGCTCTTCCTTCAGTTAAGATAGTTTTTTTTTGTAATTTCTCTTAGGTGGGGTCGGTACAAAAGGTGTAAGCCAGTATAAACCAACTTTAGGAAGATAGGACAAGAGTTTTAACTATTGGGAAGGGGTCGAGCTTGGGATAACCCGCTACTCGAACATGCAGACAATGATCCTATGCCAAAGGGATTAGTAATAATACTTTAACCAAAAGAGAATCCAACTACTTTCTGAGAAATCTACTTAACAGAAAGAAGATGCATATATGATCAAGATCAGGGTAAGAAAAATAATTCATCTACCAAGACATTCATCACATAGCTGAGGTAAACTACTTAGCATAGAGAAAGAAACACAACTGTAATCAATGTCACGGTAAGAAAAATAATTCATCTACCAAGACATTCATCATGTAGAAGCACAATGATTTACTTTCATCATTTAAATAAAGAAACATAAAAACATTGCACCATATAACTTGACAACATAATTAATTTCTCTTACTCATTTACTACAACATTCATGGAACGGGAAAGGAATTAATTCTTCTCCAACTCCAATCACATACATCTAATGAAAATAGCTCATCTCTGGTCCAAAAGGACTTCTTAATTCGTAGCAGTCTCAAAATAATTATCAACCACCAAAAGAAAAGAGTTCTTACAAAAACCATCGACCTTTTGACCATCGGTCAATGTTCCTATTTATAATATAAATTCTTAACAATAATTAACGGTAAAATACAATTTGAGCTAATCAAGAATTTCCACGTGGCATCATCATCTAACAGTCTTTCAACAGTCCACCCGAGTTGTTTCTTGGAAAGGGTGGACTCTTTCATAATCAGACCATCTGATAAAGAGATCTTCACAGGTATTGGCCCATGGAAACCTGTGTTATTCCATTGGAGCTGCATAGATTCCCCTGATGTCTATTGCGTACACCCGATATCTTGCGAGGCTGAAGTTGAACTTCTGAAGTATGGCTCTAGCTTTGATTGGATTTCTTGCGAATTGTTGTACTTGCCCAGGCTTTGCATTGATGACCTTTGCACATTCTTTGGCCCATGACACATCCTGTTCAGAACACAGCTTGATTATTTCGTTTAGGTTGTTAAACATATCAGGGGTACCATACTCAGGGAGTCCGATGTCTTTCATTATTTTATTGATTTTATCCCGGTGCTTTTGACATATGGCCCATTGTTCTTGGATTTCTTCGTGTGGGATTTGAGACATTTTGGCCCAGTATTCAGTCAATCGCTTCATGCAATTAAGACTTATTTTACTTACTAGACAAATGTCGTGGTCTTCCTTTTCTCGGCCTTTCTAGACTACCTCAATAAACTCGAGCCTTTCCATTACCTGTTGCACCTTCTCATACCATCGCTCCATTTCCTTACATGTGGCAAGTGCCATGAGAGTGTCTTCCTGTAATTTGGCTATATTCGAGATTAACAGTTGTCTTTCCTTCTTGAACTCATTGTAAACTTTTTTGAACTCATCTTTTAAATACACAGCTTTCTGTGTAGCACCCTTATAGTAATCGGCAATATGGCGCAAGTGTTCGAGCTCCTTTTGGGTGGAAGCAAGTTCCTTTTTATCTCTCCTGGCTTAGGCGTCTTTTAAGAGGGATTTTCCCACACCGATCAACTCAGACGTACTGGCATTTATGAACTTCTGATGGCAGGAAAACCCCAACGCATTCGCCATTGTCATCATTAATCAAACATTTCTATGCATTGGTGTGATCAATGAGCCACTTTAAGAGCTCGACGCAAGGGAAAACCAGAGACCGGCTTGCCACCATGTGCAGATAAGCCCTACAAATGTTTGGGGGGACCTCGTCATCGAGCTTCCTTGTATCAGGGTCATTGTGTGGAGTATATTCGAGAAGCTCTTCTTTCTTGATCTTCTTGAAGACTTCTTCCCAGCGAGGAAAATTCGTCTTTGCTCCAATGATTGCCTCTGTATCCCCGAAAGATGGGGGTTGGACAAAGGGCTCCTTATTGATTTCCTTAATGATGGACATTGGCTTAGGAGTGAACTCTAATTGTCTTGCAACCATTGGGGAGGAGCCTTCTCCTATTTCCGATTCTTGCATCTTTGGTGCCTGTGGTGATTTCCTGGTGGATGGCTTCTTTGGAGACATTGTCCCTACAATCAAAACCATGCTTTAAACACATATATAGAGCAGCATCAGGTGAGTACATATAAAAATGAAACGTAAATCCATAAGCTAACCCATACCTGTAATGCTTGCTAAGAAAAGTGTTTAATACTCACTGGACTTCGAATGCTTCCTTTGGACTGGTAGCTTCGTTCTCCTGTTGGTTTTGAATTACTTTCTAGGTAGAGTGGGATCACACAAAAAGGACTTGAAAGAATATAACTGGGAGATACTACTAGTCATATCAATTAGTTAAAATGGGTGATAAATGAAGATTTCAAAATATAATGCTATCAAATTTCTGCCACTGCGACTTAACTGTTTGACGGGGGAGATGGAGATGCATTGTATTAGTGAGTTTAATGATTCCCTTTTGATTTGCGCATGAGCTAGTAACTAATGCGTGATCTACGAATTAACTAAAGCTTTGAATGCAGAGTACTTGACATAGATAGTGGTTAAACATCATGTCACATCTTACCCTCATAAAGATTGGGGATCAACTACTATTTTATATTGTTTATCAACATTGCTATTTTCTTGATAAAACTCTCGATACCGGTGATGCTGGGATTGGTGATGTTTTGGGTGTCAGTGATCGGTGGTGGAAATCCTCTTGTGTGCGACGCTTATTATTACACTTCTCTACCGAAGCTGAAAGGATCGACATTTGGTGAAATCTTTTCGGAGACTATATGCATAAAAGAGCTACTCTTATAGGCTAACGCCGAAGAATGTCGGCACTCAGCTGCTTTGAATTCCCATACAATTTTTGCTACCTTAATCTTTCACCGATCTCGAACTTCTCAAGTAAGCCGGGAGAAATCTGGGTCATTGGTTCCTTGATTAGTCATAGTGTTTCTCAAGATGGTTCTTAATATGCTCAAGAGAAACTCGGATATGAAACATATCAGAAAAGAAGTTTATGAGGCTCAAACCATGATGAAAACAATCAAAAGTAGAAGACAAGGTGGTACCCAAAAGGAAGTGGTCACATAACATTTAGGGTGTGTTGAGCACTCAAGAGGGTCCAACATAGATTCACCTCTTCGTTTTCATTATAGTTCTCTTTCCAGATATTGATAGTTGCAGAGATGTTACCTTGGATCCTATTGGACTGTCGGAAGATACTTGTCGCCCAGTCCTAGATTTCTTCTGTGTAGGTGCATTCGTCAAGGATATGGTTCGTTGTTTCTTCCTTGGCTTGATAGAGGTGACATCTGGAAGGACGTATGAATCCTTTTCTCCTGAGGTTTTCCCAAGTTAGAATTCGATTGTGGAGTATTAACCATTGGAAATTTTTAATTTTTGGCCAATGGGGATTGTTCCAAAGCTTATCCCATTGTTGTGTCAGGTCTTTGTGGTCCTGGTCCATGATATAGTGTCGAAATGCTTTTAGATTTAATTCCCCACCGTCTTTGTGTCCCCATATCAACTAGTCATTTCCTTCCGTGACTGCAATTTTTTGGCTCCCCAATTCCTCCTCCACCTCTTTTACTGTTGTTGTAGTTTGGTCTCTATTCTGTGGGGTGAGAGTGTTCCAGATTCTCCAATTGTTGCAATCCATTTCTTATTTCCAGTAATGGTAGACTCTAGTTTTACCTTGCGCAATCAGCTCCTGTTAGAGTTCCTCCCTGTCTAGTTTCTCCATTCTAGGTTTCTGTTGGCAGGCGTCCTCCTAGAATCTGGTTGTTCTGCCATTCCTTACTTCCCAAAAGATGTGCGTCTTAATCTAGGCTTTGTTGCGCCAGGCTAGGTTCCAAATGGTTGAACCTTACCTGGTGCCTCTAAAGCAAATTTTTTCCTGGTCGCATATGTACGAGGCATACTTTGCCTTCCATGCAATTACCCATGGTGTAGTAATTTCCTTGACCCAACGCCTCCAGAGTTTTTCCCTGTAGGCATCATTGGTTGCTTGCGAGTCTTGTAGCCCCAAGCCTCCTTTGCTTTTTGGTTTACATACCTTCTCCCAAGCCACCAGGGCCCATTGCTTCCTTGTTTTGGCTCCTCACCACAACAATTCCCTTTGGATGGTTCTTATTTTTTGTAGTATCCCTTTGGGTGTTGGGAAAATGGACATCATAAAGGTTGGAATTACTTGCAAAACAGACTTGGTCAGAATAAGTCTTCCGGCTAGCTTGAGGGATCTGTACTTCCAATTTTTCACCCACTCCTGTAACTTGTTGATTATTCCTTCCCAAGTTGACTTTTTTTAAGCTCTTTCTATCAGGGGAATGCCCAAGTACTTAGTTGGGAGTGCTTTGCATTCAAAGCCCAAAATGTTGGCCAAATTTCTTTGGATTGCATGCTTGGTATTGAAGAAGAAGATCATAGATTTGGAGTGGTTGATCTCTGCACCTGAGGCTTCCCCAAACTCTTCTAGGATTAGTTTGTAGGATTTTTCTTCCTTGAACATGGGTATGCCATGAAGTAAGGTGTCATCCATGAACTATTGGTGTGTGGAAGTAGGGAAATTTTCGAAAGTTTTGATACCTTTTATTTCACATGTTGCAGTTGCACTTTTTATGCTTCGATTGAGAACTTCCTTCATGAGAATGAATAGGAAGGGGGATAGCGGGTCTCCTTGTATGATGCCTCTCATGGGCCAGAAAGGTTTGGCAAGGGCTCCATTTATTAGTAGCGAGGACCTTGTTGTGGATACTAGGCTGACTATCTAGCTGATCCAGTGTTGGTTGAAGCCAAAGGCTTCCAAAGTCTTGACCATATAGTTCCAGCTAATTTTTTCATAATCTTTTTCTAAGTCCAGTTGTATTATCATTCCCCCTCTCTTCTGAAGCTTCAGGGTGTGGATAAGCTCATGGTCATGGATGATATTGTCCATTATTTGTCTTCCTTCCAAGAATCCTGCATGTTCTTGTGATACTAGTGTGGGTAAGATGGGTTTCAATCTATTTGCTATAACTTTAGAGTTTATATTATAAACCACATTGCAGAGTGTTATAGGTTTTTAACGATCCGAGGTTTTGGCTTCATTTTCTTTGGGGATTAGTGTAATCATTGTAGCATTTAGTGCTTTTAGAATAGAGGTTGACCTTATAGAGTCTTCCACTACCCTATAAATGTCGTGTTTGACAATTTCCCAGCAGGCTTTGAAGAACTCCACTGTGAAGCCATCTGGACCTGGGGCTTTCCCATTGGGTATTTCCTAGAGTACTTGGTCAATTTCCTCCACAACAATGGGTTTGTTCAGGTTGTTATTTTGTTCCTTGGTGACTAGGGCACGAATATGGTGGATTATCCTTTATACAACCTTTTTTATGTTTTGGTTGGGTTCTTGGGCTATCCTGTGGAAGTGGTTTACCAGAGTAGTTTTGATTTCCTTATGTGACTCTCTCTCTATTCCATCCTGGTCCTTAATCTTCATGATTTTGTTATGGGCTCTTTTGGCCATGGTTGTTCTATGAAAAAACTTGGTGTTCCATTCTCCTTCCTTTAGCCTTCTGATACGAGACTTTTGTCGCCAAAGTGTTTCTTACTGCTAGCATCAAGCTTCCCATTCCTGGGTCATCTGAATCTCTTCATTTTTTTGTTCCTCCGTATATCCCTCCGAAATGCAGGTTTCCTGGATTTTTTTCATTTTTTCTTCTATGTTGTTTTTCTCTTGGTTTATATTCCCAAAAGTGTCCTTGTTCCACTCCTTGAGCCTATATTTGATGTACTTTAGTTTCTTATAGAGTTTGAACATCCTTGTCCCTTGCTTTAGTTTCTCCTCCCGCTGTTACACATCAAAATTACTCAATTTGATAGTGTCGCAAGTGTCGTCATTACAAAGGTCGCAGGTGTCGCATTTTGCTCACAAAGTCGCAAGTGTCGCATGTTGCTCACAAGTGTCGCAGGTGTCAAAGAAAGAATATTGCCATGATGCCTATGTCGTGCCTATGA
The DNA here is from genome assembly GCA_032191745.1 of Picea mariana. Taxonomy (NCBI): domain Eukaryota; kingdom Viridiplantae; phylum Streptophyta; class Pinopsida; order Pinales; family Pinaceae; genus Picea; species Picea mariana. The sequence continues at coordinate 16,150 of JASDQU010509814.1, read as the reverse complement.
CGACATGAGAAGGACACTTGAAACACCTCAAACATCTGATTTGGAAGAGGAGAAATGAGTTAGCAGGCTTGCAAACCTTTTGCCATCTGAAAGCACCTCAAAAACTGAGTTTTTGGAGAGGAGCGCTCCCCCTTACACTATCTCAAAGCGCCAATGCTCCCCCTTACACTGTCAGGGAGCGTTATAGCGCTCCCCTGGCCCTTTTGAGGGAGCTCTATAGATTTTGAGTGCGTTGGCGCCCCCTAAAGCCTAATAGGGAGTGCTACAATGCTTTGATGGCCCCTTTGAGGGAGCTCTACCTATTCTGGGAAGTTGTTAAGCTATTGAGATGAATGGGGGAAGCATCTTTTCATTCTTGGAAGGCAGTTGAGCTCGAATCCCTGATCAAACCATGATCTTAGGGCAGATCCTCAACTGAAGGAGGAAAATCCTCACCTTCCCCAAAGATATCTCAATATTGTTGAGCCTCTCCAAGGCTATATAAGCAGGCTTTCTAATGGTGAAAGAGGGATGAAAATTGGAGAATTACACCAAACTTATGATCTCATAAGTGGTGCTGAAAGGGGAGAAAGATTGAATATGTGAAACTTATGATCTTGGAGGAAACTTACAATCAACCAAAGGAGAGTGATCAGTGAAGCTGTTGTTATTTAGGTTGTGGATCTTTCAGGCAAGGGTTAGAGGAAGAGGACTTGATGAAGCTGTCGCATTCGCATCTACTATTGTAAGTACTGTTGTCGTTATTCTCATTAATATGACACACTTGGCCTGTTTCTTTCTAGTTTGTGTCTGATGTCACATGAACTTATCATTTATTGATAGATCTGTTTTCAAGCTAATGTCAATAGAGTAGGAAGTGGTCATATCTTGTTTTGTCCACAGACCTCAACGAGGAGCAAAGGGTTGGAGCGCAACTCGAAGCGTGCAGGGACAAATGTCGATTAAAAGGTACTTCTGTTACCCTCCCTTCTCATGCATTAGTTTAGATAGATTTGAAAGGAAGTCAGTGTCCACGTTAAGCATTTTTCTATCTAGGGTTAAGGTCAAGCCTTAGAGGTGATCTACCTGTCCGCAAGGAGATTTTCCTACAAAACCCACCACCACTATTTGATTCTTTCCTTGAAAGTCAGGTGTTCAATCCAAAATTTCTCAAATATGAAGGGTTTGTTCTTTAGTGTGGTTTGGAAGCCTGCTTCAAGTTGCACTGACCAATGATTATATTCCCCCCAAGGAAGGATGTTGCAATCTAAGCTTATCCCTTGCATAATGATTGACTCTGAGACTAGGAATCTGTCGAGTCTTGTTGCTACCTAATACTGGTTCATCCATTTATTGTTCTAAGTGAAATAGCCATTATTAGTTTTGAGGTCTACCATCTCCGTTGTGTCTATGAACTTTGATAATTCTTTTGCATCCCTCTCCAATCTTCTTGTACCTCCTTTTTTCTCCACAAGTGATGTGATGATGTTGAAGTCCCCCGCCATGATCCATTAGAGGTTGTTGGATCAGGTTTAAGATCTTCTAGGTCTCGTATCATTCCTCTCTTTTCCTCTGACACCTGGGGTCCATACACATTAGTGCATAGAATCACGTCTGTGTTTCCAATGATTTGCATGTAGACAGTAAGGGTGTGCCTGGTCTCTTCAGTTGTTATTAGGCTCAGTACTTGTGGGTTCTACAAGGTGAGAATACCTCCTACCATGTGGTGGCCTCCGATAGCCACCATATTGTACTTGCACCATTGTTGTTTACTGATTGCCTCCATTCTGTCTGTATTGCATTTTGTCTCTTGAATAAAAAAGAGATCCGGTTGTTCCTGCTTTAGTCTATTTCTAAGGATTCTTTTATTTCTTGGGTTGTTTAGGCCTTTTATATTCCAAGTTATAACCTTCATTTAAACATGTGGGGGGGAGTTTGGGAAGAGTTTCTTTATCTTAACCAAGTTTATCAGTAGCGCTCCAAGATCCTGTAGGGCTACGCTATTTGATTTCCTACCTTTTTTCCTCTGCGTCTGCTTGGGTGAGAGCTGTGGTTGTCCCTCACCAGCTTTGAATCCTAGGTGTCCAATCTCCCTGTGTGTGTGCTTTAGTCCTATATCTATGGCTACCTCCCTTAGGAGAAACAGGTACTAAATGCGGTCAAGTTTCTTTGTTGGTACATTGTCTACTCCCTATCTTTTCCATTACTCTAGTATGTTCAGGAGATCTATCCCTTCCCTTTCCACAAGGTCTCTGAGATCAAGATCTTTTGTGCCTACTTTGCTTGGGGTCATTTCTGCATCTCCCTCTACTTCTTGCATGGGGGTTTTGTCATCTCTGGTTTCTCCATCCATCAGGGTTGCACAACTCCCCTGTTCCTTCTTGTTACTTGGCCGATTGGTGGGCTCGTTTGTGGCTTGTTCTCTGAATTCTTGAGATTTTGTCGAATCATTTTCATCTTCTGCCCCTTTATTGGTTTTGTCTCATCCTTCTGTTTTATTCTAGGTCTCTAGGTTATTTCTTGTTGGGCTTTTACTCTGCTTTTTGTTTTCTCTGCTTCTAGGGTTAGGTTTTATAAACCCATCCTCATCCTATCGTGGTTTGGGGTTTTTCGCTTCCTGTTTTTTATTAAGAGGGAATTCTCTAATCAGGTGGCCATGTTCATGGAATCTTCTGCATCTGAAGGGGATCTATTTGTAATCTATGTTTTGGATCCATTCCTCATCGCTGAATTCCAGACTTATGGCTTCTGGGAGTGCTCCTGACACATCCATCTCTATACAGATTCTTGCATAAGATGTATATCTCCCTTTTAGTGTGGCTTCTGAGGTCTTCACATATTTCCCCAGTTTGTTTCCTATTGCTTCAAAAGTAGAGGGTAACCAGTATTCTAAATGTAAGGAATAAAATCTCAGCCAGAACGACAACTTTTTGAAAGTCTCTTTTTTGAGGAGAAATTTTCCTTCCATGGCCGCATGTATAGTCTTGCTGAGGTGTGGAAGTATGGCCCTCCCTCAAAGACTCTATCCCTGTCCTCCAGGTTCATGAATACTATTGTGAAGAAGCCTTATGAGCCCAGGTGGAGCTCCACTTCTCCGTTTGGCTTCCAGTGATATTTAATCCAGTTGTGTAGTGTTCTTTCTATGGGCCACAAACCCATGAACCTGCATATTAGCGCATGTGTCTTCATCTGGTCCCTGTAGAGTTGTTTTTGCAGATCCTACAGTATCACCTTGGGTATAAATGATGTTTTGGGTTTGCATGGGTTGCGCCCTTATGCCTTGTTGGGCTTCCTTGTGTCTTGCACCTCACTCTGAGTTTATCTAGCTTCTTCTCCCATGCACTCGTTTTTTCCCTGGTTCCTTTCCTGACCTTTTTTGGGGTTTGATCCTGAGGTCCCTGTCATTGGTGCCTTGGAAAATATGCCTCTTGTCCCTTTCCCTTTTTCTACCACTACCTGTCTGTATGAGGGGGTACCCTTACCCCCACCATTGGTGCTCATGTTGTCCTCTTCTATCGCCGTGTTGACGGGCGAAATTGACCGTCTGTCAACTGGAAGAGTGGATCTGGTCTAGGGTTTTCTAAATAACCCAAGCCGTTTGGGATAACCCACCCTAACGGGTTTAGCGGCTCCGTTAGCCGATCTAAGTCCTAGGAAAAAAAAAGAAAACTATACTAAGGAACTAATCTAAATGAAAACAATAACTAAAACAAACTAAATAACAAATCTAAACTATTAATATATACAATTTACAACCTAATACTATAATAACTCTATGAATTTAACATTCAACTATCGACTGAATTAAATCTTAATCACAAATGTACAATATTTATAAATTACAGATTTAGAAGAAAACCTGCAAAAATCAATTGTAAACTATCCTAAGACAGTGAAACTGTTTTTTATTTTTATAGTTTTATGGGAAAGAAATAGAATAAAAGCTAACTATCTAAGCTAAGCAACTAAAACACTAACTCTAAATACAAATCTAAAATATACATATATCTATCTAAACTCCTTAAATAACACTAATAAGATAACCTGTGATAACGCTTTCCAATTCGTCCTGTGTAAAGAATCCAGTTCAGTTGTTCGATGGGAGGAAACACACATCAGATCCTCTGCAAGCCTCTAGTAAACAGTAAGCAGCAGTGCTCTTTTGAATATCGATAACAGAACAAACAAGACATAAAAAGTTATAGCAATCTTATAATTTACAAATCATCACATTTAGATAAATCTGTGTGCAAGGATTTGTACAAAATGATTCAATTAACGAAGAAGAGAAATCTATGATTCATTAACTGGAACAAAGTAATTGTTGTATTTTTTAAATAAGAGAAATCGGATATGGATAACACATTAAATTAAATCACATCAACAAGCAATGAATTACGATAGCTAAAGTAGTCTATAATCGACTGCAAACTGACATGAATAAAACCTGAAACAAAAGTTTGATATATTGAAAGCGAAAGTTGTTACAAGACATCAACTTTCATCTCGGTCTGAATCATAAATCCATATTCTGGTTCTCTCCACAGTAATCATGCTCATTTCTTACAAAAATGACAAGTATTTAAAAACCTCCCACAGGGTAAAACATCCCTGTGGGAATTATCAAAACAGTTTACAAAAATCTGGGGATAATATCCCAAATCTCTATTTCTAACTCAAGCTAACAACCTAAAATAAAAACTACATCACACAAATATCTCCTAAACTTCCACATCATGCCCAATTGATCATTGCAATTCATATTTACCTGAAAGAGGACAAAAATAGGCAAGTTAAAAGGATATTGTGTTGATAAAATTGACAAAAATCTAATTTTAAAACGAGCTACAGAATCTTGCGATTCTGTAGCTGGTCTAAAATGAACATAGAATCATTTTAAAATCACTTCAAATATTAAATAATTAAAAATTCAAACTATTGAACAAGCATTTAATTGTTAATTGGAAACCAAACGAATCATTTGAATCAAAATTGTTATGATAATTTGAGAGAAAACGAAATCGTGGTCGAGCGAATGATAACAGAGATACATGTACTCTGTCCAATTTGTTATCACCAATTTGGGGTAAACAGAATCGCATTAGATAATTTGACAGTGATGAAATCATTTTCATGAACCAATTCCAATCGATACAAATAGTTTATGTTGCTTCAGCCATCAACAAAATCATTTTCGAATCCAAACGAAATCAACGGGATCGTTTTTCAAATTGATATAACTATATTAAACATATTCAAACGATCATACTAATTGTGGCACGCAGCAATCATTTGTAACTCAAATAAAAAAAAACGAATCAAAATAATTTGGGGCCAATACAATTGTTATGAATCAACACAGCTCCACGATTTTAGCAAATAGATCCTTTGCACATGTCGAATGTAATCCAAACGAGAATGTTTATTCAATACAAAATAGACCCGTTCCTGCTAAATCGAAGTCAAACAGGGTTGTTTTTCTGATTTAAAAGATTACATCGTATTTATCAAACCAATAACTAATAATGACGCATTACACTCATAAAAAATCATACCAATTCAAACCTACGAAATCGTTCCAAAATCAAACCATAAGAACTAAATCAGAGCCGATAGCATCCAACCACAACAAAATCGTATCAAATCAAAACATAACCATGTTCTAATTTTAGCACAAAAATCTTTTGTACAAGTCAAATGCGATCAAAATCCAAACGAAAGCAAACCCCATTGATTTTGTTAATTCAAACCAACAGAACTATTCTAAAATGAATCAAACCAAGTCAAAACCAATCAATTTCTTCTACTAATCTGAGAACTAAATCATAGGGATGTCTGAGTTTAGCAAACAAATTTCCCACTCATGATTCATAACGAAATTATTTTGGCAAAATGGAAGCAACAGAATCATTTTGAATGAAAACAAATAGAGCTATCGAAAGAAAATTCAATTGATTATAACAATCCAAGCCAACACATAAAACGAAATTAATATTTGAAATTCATACCTGAGCAGTAATAAAGAGGCTTCGATCATGATAACTTGGAATTGACGAAGGCTATTGCCGTGTCAACATTCCTGAAGACAATCAATCCAGTGTTTTTTTGTTTCCTGTCATTAGCTTGAAGCCTATCCCTTTCTTTTGATAGCACTATGACTTGGTCTTCTAACGATTTGATCTTTGATTGCAGCAAGGGAACGTCGATGTAATAACACTCTAGCCACACATTGCATTGGATGCATGATGTTCGCTCGATATTTGATAACACATGCGAGGGTTTTTTGAAGCTAACAGGGGTTTCATTATGCAGCTTGATTCCCGGGTAGTTAGGATTGTTCTTTAGGAACGGGGGAAAATTAGAGACATAGTCATAGGGTTGCTTGGAGCATAGACCATGGGAATAGGGGTACTCTTCATCTAGGAAACGCTCGATATCGGAGTCTGAGTCCTCACTCAGAACTGTGGGCTTTTGGTCGACGTTTGGCTTAGGTTTATTCTGGGCAAGTCTCGATATCAATCGAGCATTTTTCTTACCCCTGCTGTCGACAGTAGGATTACCCTTGACTCTCTTACTCATAGGCTTCTTAATAACCTCAGTCTTGTCTTTTGTGCATGGGTTGGTTAGGGTATCAGGTAGGTCGATGTCAGGGAAAACTGAGGGCTCGGAAAGGGGTAGAAAGATATGGAATGGCACGGGTGGCCCGACCCTAGTCTCATTGACCACAGCCTTGTCGATTTGAATAGGCTCTGCACTAGCAAAGCCATTTCGAAATAGAAAGGCTTGCCAATTATCACCATGAAGGCTCAAATGGTGGATGATGATGAGTCTAATCAAGCCGTGATGAAACAAGTTGCTATCAGCCTTCTCGTGTTTGAATCTCTTAGACATCTTGTAAAGACTACGCAAGAAGTAATGTGGCATGTTCAAAGTATAACCCATGAAATTCATCAACAACCGGAGGTGATACAGAAAAACAAAGCCATATCGACCTTCACAGGTCACAAATTGTTTCACAATTACCAAAATATCATGCCATCTGGGTTTGAGGGTGGAAATAGGAATACCTTTATCACAGGAGACAACCTTTCTTGATATGAATAGTAATGGCCACGGCACATCATCAACTTTGGAATTTTTAAACCATCGCTGGCCTGTAGCTGCCAGTCCTGTAGCAGAGCTTATGAATCCTTCATTGAGCTCGAGCTGTATATCACCTACTTTAGCCTTGCATCCATCAAAGGTGAGGGAGAATTGTTGGGCAACCGAAAGGTTGAAACCCTTGAACCTCTGTATAAACACCAGCTAACCACTGTTTTCTAAATCTTTACGAGCATTATCGAATAGCAACAAAGCTTGGCTACCATTTAGCTCTATGCGCACCACCGGTGCCATAGACAGGAGCACACGGTGAGCAGGGTGAGTGGGTAAGGGTTCGAACAGAGTATACACAGGGTTGATAACTCACAGGCTCACTCGAAAACTAGCAAAGGTGAACTGAAATAGGGGGAAACCATTAATGATAGATCGTGCGAAGGTGGTGGAGCTATTTCAGCCCATGCAAAACAGTCGTCTCCATAGTACAACTGCCGGTGCATATAACTATTCAACCCACTATTGCATAGGTTAAAACTACGCCATTCAATCAATCAATGAAATCTATGGTAAGTGGAATAAACATTTGCGTGAGCAATAGTTATAGTTTCAAAACCAAAGCAATAAATCGAAATCACACCAAGGGTTTTATTATATGAACTATGTGTTGTATGAAACGATTTATACCAAGGCTCTTACCACAACACAAATGTGTTTTCATGAAACCAATGTGTCAAGTGAATCGATCAAAGAACATATAAATCCAATCATCAATGCATCACAAACTCAATCACTCATAAAACGAAATTATATAATCAATCAAAGAATGCCAAATGAATAAATATCAAGGGGTCTTGCCAACTGTATAACGATAAATAAATTGGAAACGCAATGGGCATATCGACAAGAATGATCGCAACAATCCAGTGATGATTTTAATGTGACTTTGAAAACCAAGTTTTCACGCTTGCAGTCGTGAAAACAAGAACAAAGGTAAGTGTGCAAATAGCGCAAAATAATAGTGTCATTTTATTCAAGGATTGCGACAAAAATCAAGGTTTGCAAAACACTGGTGTAGGCAGCTTATAAGGACAGTATAAAAATGAAAATTGGCTGCCAACAATGGCGACACACTGGTAGAAGTAGTTATCTCTTCCAAAAAAACAAATTCATCTTATGATAACGAGAAAAATTCTAACTCAAAAATAACAACCAGAAAATCGTGTAAACATCATCATTAATCAAATATTCCAGCAGTGTTTAAAAGATGAAAAATGATAATAGTCTTAATACAAGTGAGCCACGATATTAAAGATAAAATCCCCAATATTGTTGACAGAGCCACTGCTGCTAGCAGGCGTCCATAGCCTCGACAGGGTTGCCATTTAACCCACTCTGATATCCATATCCTGCCCAAAAGTTCCAGATCAGAATAAAGGACATGTTAAGGTCAAGTTATCTCATTTTTGCCAATTTTCATATACCCCACATTGCTTCGCTGCCAACAGGCCTGTTCAGTACCCCAGCGAAGTTGTCTTGGCATCATGCATGCATTTACCCGCTGCCAGCAGACCTGTTCAGCATCCCGGCAGGTTTACAAGCACTTCCCACAGCTCTTTTATTGATTTATTTTATTTTTTATAGATATATAGTCGAGCGGGGTGAGGCTAAAAATTATGATTTTTAACATATTTTTTTATAGACCTCATCATAATTTTTTAGAACTGTCCTTTATTAAGATCCAGAGATGGTTTATTTGTAAAACCAACTTTCTAAGGTAGGGAGACATCTTCTGAATCATTCCCTTAAGGAATAGGGACAACGTAAAAAGATAATAGATGATCATGACAGGCTTTACTCAGAGATCAAAATTAGTTAACTTCTTTCAAACAACAAACTTTAGTGAAGGAAGTATACAATTGATGTTTATACAATTTTTAGCATACATTTCAGTGAAGGAATTTTCTGTTTTCTTTGTCCAAATAGTTCAGCATGCAAGTATGTGTAAAAACAAAAACTGATAAACGCAAAGGAGAAATCAAAAACAAAACAGCAAAAGAAAAGAAAACAAAAGAAAAATATGTACATAATATACAAGGGTTGTCATCAAGTAAAATATATTTTCAGAGCTTGGCCATTCACCGAATAGGTGTCAGGTTGCCCCTCTAGATTCTGCAATTGGAAAGAGCTGGGTCCCAACTTCTCAGCAATTAAAAATAGTCCAAGCCATAAGTTTTGAAATTTCGTGTGCTCTCCCTTTCCCTCATGTGGTTTGTCCCATTTTAGGACGAGATCACCTACTTCGAAGTTCCTATCAGAGGCAGAGTTGGAATCGAACCAGCTTTTAACCAATAGTTGATGCTGATCTAACTTACGTTTACCTCTTCTAGCTTCATCAGAGCATTAATTTGGTTTTCCAAAGGGGGACAATCTTCTTCTTGAATTTTCTGCGATAATTGTAGTGAAGGAAGAAGAATGTGTGGTGGAAGAATTGATTCTCTTCCATAAACAAGAAATAAAGGAGAGTTACCTATAGCAGCTTTTGGGGTTACCCTATCAGCCCAAAGCGCGTTTAACAGTGCATTGTGCCAATTTTTGTGATTTTCAGCCACCGTTCTCTTGATGATTTTAATCAAATTCTTATTTGTTGATTCTGCCAATCCATTGCCCTGGGGGTCATAGATGGCAGAATACTTCAATTTAATTCCTTTTTCCAAAGAGAATTTGCTCATCTCAAGAGAGGAAAAGTAAGAAGCGTTATCGAATACTAAACAATCAGGGACACCAAAACGAGTGATAATATTCGAATTTAAAAAGGCAATTACCTGACTGGTATTCACAGTTCTTAACACGGCGGCTTCAGACCACCTAGTAAAATAATCTGTGGTTGTTATGATAAACTTATGTTGTTGTGAGTATGGGGGGTTGATTGGAACTATGATATTAAGGCCCCATTGCTGAAAAGGAGAGTCTACTGAAACGGGCTGCAAAGGAAAGGCTGGTTTTTGTAATCGCCCTGACGCTTTCTGACAAATAGTACACTTACGACACAAGGCATGGGCATCCATAAAAAGTGTGGGCCAGTAATAACCGGATCTCAAAACCTTATGGGAAATAGTGTCACCACCAAAATGACCACCAGCTTCTCCTGCATGCAATTCTAGTAAGACTTTTTCTGCTTCGTCTTTCTCAAGACAGCGCATCAGTACACCATCAAAATTTTGACGAAACAGGATACCATTAACCAAATGAAAAAAGGCAGACTTTAATCTCAACACTCTTCTTTTAGTGGGATCCAAGTGACGGGGGGCTGACCCATGTTCAAGACAGAATTTTATATCGTCATACCATGGACTAACAGAGTTTTGTGCGCAGCAAATTGCATTTTGATCGTGCTGTCCTAGGTTTGACATATCGTTTTCTTCTTGCAGTCCTACGGCTGAGTCGGCAACTAACTTGCATAACCCTTGTCTTCTCACTATTTGAGCTGGGGTAATTTCTATGTCGTACTCCTGCAAGGAGTTGACCCAGTTAGCCCTCTTTTCTCCTAGTTCTTTCTGCACTAACAGGTTCCTGACGGCTGGATAAGGGACAATGACCTTCGTCCTAGATTTCAAAAGATAAGACCGAAAATTCTTGATTTCTTTGAAAACAATGTAGGCTTGCTGATCTACCACTGGGTAATTAAGTTCAGTGCCTTTGAAAGCAGAGCTCATAAAGGCAATGGGTACTTCATTATTCTCGGCATTCTTTTGAGTTAGGACGGCAGCATAAGAGCGGTCAGAAGCAAAAGTGTAGAGCGAGAAGTCTTGGGAAAATTTGGGGCTCATGAGAGAAGGAGCGTCTATTATTGCCTTTTTTATCACATTAAAAGCTTGATTTTCTATGGGTCCCCAATGATATTGGGTGTCTTTCTTAATTAGATTCTGTAAAGTTCTGACCATTTCGGAGAAACTGGGGACGAATCTCCTCACAAAGTTTATCTGGCCTAAGAAAGACTACATAGATTTTTTGGATGTAGGAGGGGGAAGTTTTGCGATGACTTGAGTCCTTTTGGGGTCGATAATCATCCCTTCACTTGACACAATAAATCCCAAGAGTTTACCTTGTTCTACTGCAAAAATGGATTTTTTAGGATTCAAGGAAATGTCGTATTTACGACATCGCTATAGAATGGCTCATAAGTGAGCTAGATGATCGGTTTTGTTTTTAGAGAATACAGTAACATCATCTAAGTAAACTACAATGGACTAATTGATTAAGCCTCAGAAAGCAATGGCCATTGCTCTCTGGAAAGTGGCACTAACATTAATCAATCCAAAGGGCATTTTTCGATAAGTGTAGGTGCCCCATGGAGTGCGGAAGGTAGTTTTAAGTTGGTCTGGAGGAGACATCAGGACTTGGTTGTACCCCGAGAAACCATCCAATAAGGATAGCCTCTCAGAACCAGATACCTATTGAAGGATCTGTTCCATGGGTGGGACAGGATAGTTGTCTTTATCAGACTCTTTATTAAGGTTTCGAAAATCGACGCATAGTCGGATTTCCCCACTTTTCTTCCGGACAGGGACAAGGTTAGAAACCCATTGAGTGTGCCTAGCAGGGAAAATAATCTTAGCATTCAGGAATTTATTTAATTCTTTTTTAATGGTCGGTTCAAGCTTAGGGTGCATTTTTCTTAATTTTTGTTGAAAGGGTGAGGTTTGGGGTTTCATAGGAATGACATGTTGTATGATGTTAGGGTCGAAAGTTTTAAGGTCATCATACGTCCATGCAAAGACATATTTAAATTCTTTGAATAACTTAATATATGCATTTTTTTCTTGCTGAGAACACCCTACCCCTAGATTAATGCACTGCGGATTTTCCTTAGTTCCTAAGTTTACTTTTTCATATGATAACGAGGAACTATTGGTTTTAGAGTTGACCGATTTTTTGAATTTATCTTGAATATCATAAAATTTCTCTAATCTAACTACAGATTTAGGGATTGAATTTACCATGTTCGATGAAGCTTCAGGAGTTTTCGGATCTAGTATTACCGTGAAATCACGCAAATTGTTGTCGTGAGTGTGTTCGTCTATCACCGCACCTTGAAAAGTTTCCTCCATATGCAAGAAGCTAATAATATGTTGATCGTCATCGAAGACTCTCCAGTTCGTGATGTTGTCGGGAACAGATGGCCTGAACAACAGTTTGATGGAGAATGCATCCGGGGATAAGCCTTCTGCCGGAAAGAGTTTAGAAGCCACGTTAGCTAATAGATAAGATTCATAATTATTCAATCTAGGAATAGAATTTATATTTAAAGAAGAAAATTTATTCATTAAATTCCATACCTTGGATTTCAGAATCGCCAAAGACAGTCAAGTTTTGAATGTTCATATCTAAATCTTTTCTGAGACCTTGCAGTAAAGCCTCATATTCTGCAGTGTTATTAGTACATTCAAATTCTAACCTACATGCAATCAATGTTTTGTTACCTACCGGATCAATAATAATGTAGCCTGCACTAGCTCCTTCTTTGGACTTTGACCCGTCAAAATAAAGAGACCAAATTTGATTTTTATTGGGTACATGAGACCATTGTGTAGAAGTTGTTGGCTGCACATATGCTACAATCTCGGACTATTGTTCTGGGTTGTTGACAGCTGAAGCCTCATCCATGAAATTACCGAAAAAGGTATCCATCCCTTGTACTTCGGGTGAATCAACAGAAGGTGTAAATGGTTCATTGGGATCGTTCCAATCTGTGACCGTGAACTTAAGGTAGCGTTCCCGATTTACCTTGATCTTGTTAGGCTTGCTGTCCTTTGGAGACCATAGGTGAGACCAATCTGTCGCGAAATAGCCGTGTAGTTGCTCCGACCAGTCCCTACTTAAAAACAAACCATACACTTCTAGAATATCCACAACAATAATATCAATAACTTGATGAACCTTGGGGTTAGACGACAATCTTATCAGCACATTTCTTAATTCGCCTATAACTTTAACACTGGTTCGATCAAGTTGTATGATTTTTAAAGTGGATGGTTCAACTTCGGCATTAATCTTCTGGAATACAGACCATGGCATCACATTGGATGACACTCTTGAGTCTACCATACAATTGTGCACATTTCTATTAAAGATTTCGAAAGTTAACAAAAATGGAGGTACATTTTTGTGAGTACTAAGGGTGGTAGTTTGTGGCTTTTTACTCGCAGTTTCTAAAGCTACTTTATCTACATTATTTACATTATTTACATTATTTACAGGAAGGCTTCCTTTATCATGAGGATCAGGATTATTCTTAGAGGAAGTCTTCTGAGGAACTTTGTTCTGAACAACCTTGTTTGAGTTACCATTTTTACCATTCTCTGTGATATTTTGCAACATTTTTTGTAACAAAGATGGAAATTTTAGTAACTCATAAACATAAATATTAGCCCTTAAATTTTTAAGATCTTCAACTATGTCATAATCTAAGTTGGGGTTCAAATGACTCTGTTTAGTTTCAGCTGGTTTAGATTGCTTTGGAGGCAAAGTCGTAGTGTTTTATGAAGAAGGTTTGTTTGTTGTCTTACTCCTAGTATTATAGGGATGGACTGTCTGGAAGTTAGCTTGAAAGATGCTATCCGAGAAGTGTCCAAAAATGTTTGGAGAAGACTCCTCTTCTTGAACTATCTCTTGTTCAACTACCTCCTCAGGAATCTCAAGAGGAATCAAGTTATCCTGGGCTTCTAGAATTGTTTGAAGGGCATATTGCAAACTTTCTAGATTAAGACCTTCAGTATTTGGATTAGGTCGATTGGTGGGAAAAGGCTTCCTGAGCGAGGGCTTGTAAGGCTGTTATAACCCTAAATTGCACCACACATGCTTACCTGGCATCTGGCCAAATCATATCCCTTCATTGCCAAAACATCTTCTAAACAACCTCTTTGAAAATCCTCTTAGGTAAAGTCACACGCGCCCTAACCCACTACTGCACGCGTGTGAACGCTGGCAGGCATACTACATCCCGCGTTTACCTAACAAAACACAAAAATAGGAAATTTTCCAACAGGACAAAAAGATATGGGTTAGTTAACTGAAACTCCTGGCCATGCATGGCTGAGAGTTCGTCCAAAACCCTAGCTCCTTCTAGCCTATAAAAGGAGGGGTAGGGGTACCATTTGGAGGAGGAAAATAATAGCGAAGAAACTCTGCCCATTTGCCGAATCCATTGTCCCAACCCTTTAGCCTTTCCTCAAGCCTAAGGAGAATTAACGCAAAGCAGTTGGAGGAAAAAATAAGAGGAGGAGCCCAGAATCAGGATCAAGGAGTGGTGGTCGGTCTCGACTTTGATTGTAAGTTGATTCATTTTGAAAATAATTAAAGAATACTTTTCCCGTCCCAATGCATGAGTTATCTATGATTTGTTTAATTTATGCTTAATTTCTAACCCTCAAGTAGAAAAGTAGCATGCATGCATAGTGGTTTGTCTTGGTTGCAGGATTATCTTTGGAAGGAGCGGAGCAAGCAAGTGGGAAAAGCGCAACGGAAGATCTACACCAAACATCAGTAAAAGGGTTAGTAGTTCCTTTCCATGCATGTATGTGAAAGAGGGGTTTTAAGTTTTGGGTGGTAGGTTAAGAGCGATTTCTTTACGGTCATAATCTGCATGCAAGTCTGACCCTAGTTTGTTAGTCCGTAGGGTATTTTTCCCAACAACAAAGGCCCTTTGCTCAACGAAGCTTCTTCGATCGTCCTTTTTAAGTCTATAACTTGATTTGACAGTTTTTAAACAACTTTAGTTAAGTTTTCTAAATCAGAGTTTTCAGGTTGTGTTTTACTTTGAGTAGGTCTAGGGAGGATTTTGATCTTCTTTTTGGAAGATGAACTAGTCTTTGTTTCATTGCTAGCAGTGTCTTTTAGACTAAGTATGTCTTTTTCAATCTAGCTAGCCTCCTCGAAGGCTTCTAACAACATGGCTTTCTTAGATCGTTTAACCCAAATAGTTATACTTTGATGCAAGGCTTTAGCATGGAATCCGTAGGGATTCAGTTTTTAAGTGTTAAGAATCTTTGATTAAAGTCTTTAACTTTATCTTTTGGGTTCATTCCTAAGTTGGAAAGCTCAATGACTAGAACTTTCGGAGGCTTAGCGTCTCCGAACTTTTCCAAAAAGAAAGATTCAAACTTTTCCCAAGACACGATGGTATGGGGTTGCTGGGAAAAGTACCATGTAGAGGCATTGCCCTCAAAATTATAAGGGAACAACCTACAGACTACGTCTTCATGCTCGACATTGCGGAGTCTTATGGCTAACATAAACTTTTAATGTGATCTTCAACGTTCTGTTTTGAGTCAGGGTCAAATCTGGGAAGCCACTTCTTCGGATGTTTGGGTAAGGGATGTTGAGCTCCAGGTACGGCTACCGCATCCTAGTCTAGACAAGGTCTACCGGGGTTGTTCTAGTTGGCCATTGGTGTAGTCAGTGTGGAAGGCTGAGAAGGGGAACTGCCTTCGTCAGAAGAATCTCCTCTAGAAGAGGAAGGAGATGATGGAGGTGGTGAGGGAGGTATTCCAGATCCTCCTACAGCAGGAGTGAGGATTTGATCTGTAGGGTTCACAGTGAGATTAGCGCCTCTGAGCTTCTCTCTGATATCAGAGAAATATAAAGGTTGGTCCAAAGGTCGATTTGGTTGCCTCAAACGGGCTAAGGCACTATGAGTTCTTATGAGAGATTGGCAGACAATCTCTTGTATGTCACCACCTGTAGGATTTGGGGTTGTTGGCTCAACTGTGATCCGTGGATCGTCGTTTGATGTGGTTGTTGTTTGAGGGGGAATTTTGTCATTTGAATGACTTCGTGTCACTATAGGTGAGCGATTAGGTGGTCGAGGAGTCTTACGACCACCTCGTGCCATTAATTAATTTCAGGCCCTCCTTCTAGCGCCATTTGTTGATGGGCGAAATTGTTGATACTAAGAGGGGGGTGAATTAGTATCAAGTACAACTTAAAACCTTTTTCAACTTATAATTAAACCATTCAATTATATCCAATGAGAAATGAACAATGGTATAAGAGTTACACCAATACACCACAATAC
>JASDQU010509813.1:44905-56641 GCA_032191745.1 Picea mariana | reverse complement strand
TCTCTGAAACACCTCCAAGTTTCACTCCTTGAATCCCCCCCAAAAAGAAGTTATAGAAAGAATGGTAGACTTTATTCAATTATGGTCTATTTAGGAGATCGAACTTGTATAGAATGCCCCACGCTCAATATTTAACATCCAATTCTGAAAATCACACACAATAAACTAAATTTCATACTCTTTTGAATGAAGTTTGTCCCACATCATTTGGATTCTCTATGAATCAGTTATGACTATTTTTTCCAGAACACCTGTTTATTGACTAGCTTCAGGACTGGTCACAAGCCCTATCTTCCACAGAGTGCATCTCCATAATTATAGCGAATCAAGAGCTACAATTTTTACCAGAGGTACCTTGATATGTCTTCTCAATACCATAGTGATTTCACCATCTCAACCATTTTATAAAAAAATTATAGAAAAAATGGTAAGATGGCCTGAAAATAACATACCTTAGAACACATCACCAAAAGACTTCATCCTCCCTTCTTTACTTCTTATTTTCTCTGAAATTTGACTTGTATCAAATGAATGTATAACAATGTTTATTTATACCATTTATGTCACTTCCTTTTAACATTAGGGCCGACCTGAGACTTTCTTATTTTGTAATTATTTTCTTTAATTATCTTCAGGGCCTACATGTACTTCCTTCTTCAATTCACTTTGTCATATTCAAAAATTCATTTCTCCTCAACCATCAGGATCCACATGATATGCCACATAACACGAGAAACAACATGATATATATTATCCATCCATGGGTGTTGTATTTTCATGTGTATTTTCCTTCATGTCCAAATACCTTCATCAATCTTGCGGTCCAAAACCCATGACTAGGGTTGACATCTATGACAACAACCAATCTTCCAACAATAACAAGTATCCTATAATGAAATATATTGCGTATTCAAGATGAAGTCTTCTCCTTTGATGAGTGTCTATGTTGTCTAGACATATTTGGTTCTGTAAATAATAAACCAAATTTTTGTACCAAGGATGTTTAGACACAGGGAGGGTCTGATCGTCAATGTAAAAGAGAGTTGAAAGGGAACTATCCTATTCATCAATTTCTTCACCATTATCGGCATGATGAGCCAAGTGAAGGGCTAGGTCACATCCCTTGATATTGGTAGAAGTCACGATATTTAAATCATGCTCTTGGATCTTGGCAAGACAATGTGCAAGTTTTCCTGAAAGATAAGTTTGTGAGAGCAAAAACTTAACAACAGGTAAAGGGATTTTCACCAACGTATGCTTACCTAAGATGTAGTGGTGAAACATTTCAATGGCCTTAACAAGAGAAAAAGTGTGTTTCTCAATAAAAGAGTATTTAAATTCATCATCAGATAAACTTTGACTCATGTAAGCCACATGTTTTTCATTTCCTTGACCATCATCTTGCATAAGGACAACATAAACTACCTCCTCAGTGGCATTAGTATAAATCATGAATTCCTTCTCAAAATCTGGCTTCGCCAAAACTGGTGTGGAGCTGATTACTTTGTTAATCCATTCAAAATCATTTCCAACCTCATCAGTCCAGGAAAAACAATGGTCATGATTAAGAATATTATGTATTGGCTTGACCATCACTGCAAAATTTGGAACAAACCTACAGACAAAGTTAATAACTCCCATAAAGGCTTGAACTTCTTTCTTAGAAGTAGGAGAAGGAATGTTAAGGATAGAAATGATTCTTTCAGGATCGATACTTATCCTTGAATCATAGACAATGTGTCCAAGGAAATTTCGCTCGGTAACACCAAAAATGGACTTAACTTTTCTCAGATGGCCAAAATGATCTGATTGGATTTTAGAGTAAACTGTTAAGTCATCAAGGTAGATCTGAATGATCTTACCGATCAAATCATCAAAAGATAATTTCATAGCTCTTTGAAAAGTGGCACTTGCATTAGATAAACCAAATGGAATACATTCATAAGAAAAGGTGCCCCAATGAGTAATAAAGGTGGTTTTATACTTATCTTCCCTCTTTACCTTGATTTGATTGGAATTGGAAAACTCGTAAAGTAAGGACATATTTTGTGACCCTGCAACTTTATAAAAAATCATTTCCATGTTGGGAAGAGGGAAGTGGTCCTTTATACTAGCTCGATTTAATGCATGAAAATCAACGCATAATCTAATCTGACCAGTTATTTTTCGAACAAGGACTAGATTTGAGACCCATTCAGAATACTTGACTAGAAAGATATTCTAGCCTTCAAAAAATTTTCCAACTCCTTTCGAATGGTTGCTTCTAGTGTAGGGTTGATAGGTCTTTGTTTTTTCCTAACTGGTTTTACACTTTCCTGAATGGGGATGGCTTGTTGTATAATGCCAGGATCAAAACCATGAAGATCCTCATAAGACCAAGAAAAAACATCTTGAAATTCACCAAGAAACTTGGAGAACTTCTCCTTCTCTTTGTTTGAACATTTTGCACCTATTTTCACGTTCTTTGGAGTCTCAGGTGTCCCAATGTTCAAGGAGATGGTCTCACCCACCTTCCTTTTCGACTCTTCTTCTTTTTGTTTTCCATTTTTGCCTACATCACTCGAAGAAAATGAACTCTCTAGAGGGGTCAAGCCTTTAGGAATCTTGTTATCTTCCATGGATATAATTTCCTTAGGATTAAAAGGTTCATTTTGGATAAAATCACAAATTCTCTTGTCGTTGTGGAATACCTTCCAAGATCCTACATTGTTGGGAATATGTGGAGGATATAGGGATTGAAAGGTACAATCAAGTCTATGTGGTAGAAGTTGTTGAGTAGGAGAAGCTGCAAAAACAACTAACTGATCGACCATTGAGTTTAGTTCCCTCTTTACGTTAGTGATATTGAAAGATAATAGGTTCAAGTTAAGAGCCCAAACAATTTGGGTGTATCGTTTCATCAACTTGTTGTGAGGGGAATAAATCTTATGTACGAGGTTAACAACAAGCTCAGAATCCCCAAAAAATGATAGGTGACCACAACCAAGATTATATGTGTTTTCAATGCCTAATAATAGGGCTTCAAATTGAGTGACGTTGTTTGTGCAAGAAAACTCCAACCTAAAAGAAAATTTATGGATTTTCCCTACAGGAAAAATTAAGACAACACCATCTCCATTTCCCTCATTAAAGCACGAACCATCAAAGTTCATGTTCCACATACCATCATCTAAATTGATTTGTTCCAAATGAATATTATCCTCCTCAGCAAAGATAGAGTATACTCCTAGGTCTTCTTTGAGATAGTTTACATTAGGTTGTGGGAGACTCTTGATATAAGGGGATATACTTCCTTCTATAAGAACTAGAATGTTTTTTTTGTTTTGTCGAGTGAGAGGTATCCACCTGTTAAGGCTTGCTAATATCTTCCCAAAATAACTAAGTAATGCTTATAGGCTTATCAATTACTTGAATGCCGAGGGCCGTCCTTATTTCGGGGTGAGCACACATAACTAAGGTCACATCCTTAATATTACCTATAGTCTTTTGTTGTAGATTATTAAAGGAGAGCATGCTTCTGGCGTTTTCATCTATACAAGAAAATCCTAGATCTTCCATAATAATATTCGACATCACACTTGGGCTTGAACCACCATCAATGAGGAAACAATGGGCAATTTTATCCATGATTTTTACAGAAATATAAAAAGGGCAATTTTTTTATAGGGTATCTAAATTTATGTACACCTATTCTATATAAAGAAGTATCCTCTTGAGTTACCTCCTCAGAAAGATTGGATACAAGGGAATCTTTTCCCTCCTTGAATCGTTTCAGATGCATCTTTTGTTCAGGGACGAAAACCATGTCTAGGAGGGTTGCATTTGCCTTAATGTTGGCCAATTGATTCAGGATATTGTATTTGGAAGAGGGGAGAGATGGAGTTATTCCTCGACTCTCAGGAATTTTAGGAACCTAGGGTGCAACAACGGTTGAGGATGAACTTGGGTTAGAAGAAATGAGGGGAGGGTCAAATTTTCCTTTTGGGGAATAGGCTTTGTTCCTAGTATTGATGACCATGACATCTTCTGGCTCAAAAAAATCTAGGACATCGATAGTAAATTATGTTCATTTACCAAAGATGTTGTCTCTGGAACTCTTCCTTACCTCACATGTGGTTTCTTCATGGTGTTCCTCACAAAAGTTACACCAACTCCAAGGAAGGATAGCCTTGGGATGAAAATTGTTCTCAACCGGATTTCTAAATGGTGGTGAATAAGAGTATGAATCTCCATGGGTGAGAGAGGATACAGTACCCTTATTCTCAAAAGCTATCCTATGATTGTTCATATATTGTACCAGTTGTAAGAGAGCAGACATATCTGTCTATCTAACAGATTCTCCCTAGGGTAGACTAGTTCATTCAAGTTGTTCCTCATACTCTGAAAAAGGGTGCATGGTGGAACTAAGATTATCAATGGCCTTTTCCTCAATCCTATGACAATATGGAGAAGGAAATGCATTGTAGTTATGCTTGAAAGAAGCTTGGTTCTAAGGGCGGATAAGTTCATGGATTTGATTATACAACTTGGTGAAATGAAAGTTGAAGGAATTGATGGTCTCACCATTTTTGTAAGTGATGTTATTATATTCCCTTAACTTCTTGGCAGGGCTTTTGGATTTCCCATAAGTGGATCGAAACTAATAAATCAACTCCTCCCAAGTAGACAACATCTTAGGAGGAAGGTCAAAAAAGTTGGACGCAACCTTTCCTTCCAAGGAATTGATGAACAAGTGCATGTAGGTGTCATTGTCGTTAGCCCCTATGTTATGAAAAGAATTAGAAAATGCCACTAGGTGTTCATTGGTACTAACTGTGTTATTTCTTGAAAACTTAGGAATATTCTCTTTAAACTTCATAAGTGGGAAAGTAGCAGGTGCTAGGTTAAGAGGGGAGGACACATGCCATGGTGTGGTTGTGGCATCTTCTTCGAATTGAAAAAGTCCATACTTTTTAATGACTTTGGTGGGGTTTGTAGTAGATTGGACGGGGATATTGTGGCTGTACAAGCTACCAATCACCGATGATGATGCATATTGGGAAGATGGAGCACTTCCAGTGCCACCAGAGCCACCACTAGATGCCATCTTGTGGATGATAGTTGAGGGAAAGAAATACGAGATGGATTAATCAAATAAAGTTCATCTTAGAGCACTTTTTTGGGCATGCAACACAACGTTTCTTCTTCCTATTTCAACAATAGGATTGATTTCAGGTGTCAAGCCTCTTCTTCTTCTATAAGCATGAGAACCTAAGGACATGAAAGAAAGGCCAAAACTGAAAAAACAAAAAGTTTACTGCTGATTTCTAGGTTGCCTACGTTTATCTTCCAATTGTTCTTGAACACTAATATCCCTTCAATTACTGCCCAAGAATGGTTAAGCTCGGCACATGTCCTAGCAATGTCTAAAATAGTATGAAAAAGGTTCAAAGCAATGTTGGTCTAGTCTTGGAGACTGGGCTCAATATTGGGTTGTCTTGCAATGGGAACAGTCATGAATAGAAAAATAGTAAAAGGATCAAAACAAAAAAAGAAAGTTGTATTGATGAAAATCGAGTATGAAATTTAACCAGAGAGATATCGAAGATCTCCCCAGTATGGTCGCCAAATAAATGTTGAGGAAAATATATGAGTTGATCTTACTCAAGAATTTTCAGACTTTACTTGGATAAATCAAAGTAGACGGGAATATCACCCTATGTTTATGAGTGCTTAGGCTAGTATTTTATCAACAAAAAGCTTACTGGAATGTAAATTTTTATGTAATTTTCTGAATATATTAATTTCTGAAATAAATGTAAGAACATAAGTAAAGACACCAAGATGATAATCAAGATAGATGAGATATAAAGAAATCCTTTATTTCATTCCAATTCACCAAAGAGTCATTGTCTTTACAAAACTTCACATAGAAATCTTGGACCAAAGTCAAACTTAGAAATCCCCGATGGAACATACAAAAGGACCTCTGAAAAAAAAAACCAAAACTGAACTCTAAAAGCTGGATCAACTTTCCACAGATTGCTGCCCACTCGACTATGCACAATATCCTTTATCATTCATGAAAATTAATTCACAAACAAACAAGTCTACATAGACTATCAAAGATAGATCAACACCTCTGAAGAACGCATTTTTGAATGATTTGATTCAGCCTTGAATATTGTTTTCTACAATAAGACCCTGCTATCACAAAAGAGAATTAGGCTATGATGAATATATGAATGAATGAAAACTGAACTATCTCAACATAAACTCAAAGAGAAAACCAAGAAGAGAAGGAGAAGGCTACAAAATCCTTGAAACAAGAGAAAGAGGAAGTCTTAGAGAAATTATGCGTAGCGCAGTACTGTGTAACTGGCTATGAACATGAAAAAGATGAGTTTCAGGCGATGGTCCAAGAGGAAAAAGTACAACTACAGAAATAAAAGGAGCAATTGCTCGTAGAATGGGCCACGATTAAGGAATCTGTGAGTAAAGCATGTCACTTTGTGCTAGGTTTGGCACAAGAGGAATAGGATTCGATTGAGTCTCAAACAGTGAATCTCGATGAGACCATCTAGTAGCTTCAAGCGAGGATAACAGAGTTGGAGGTCCAAGCAGTACCAAGCACCCCACAAGAAGTGAGAGACCAAAGAGAGGACGCCACCAAGAATGCAGTAATAAGGATAAGGGCCCTCACCATAGAGTGAAAATAGTTGAGTGATAGAAGTGCACAAACTTATGAATGCCTTGCAAAAGATCTAGAGCTAAGGAAGTTGGAAGCGCAATTACAGGAGCCGCAACAACATGCATTCACTTTGAAGGCACAGATGAAGCTTCTCATCGTAGTTGAGAGAATGAAGAGATCTCAAGAACAACGTGTAGTACAACAACAAATTACTTCCATCTAGGGAAGAGTAATGGAAGTCATGCATAAGCTACAGCCTATGGAGGATGAAGCCTGCAAGGTGTTTGAATAAATTGAAGGACATGGCTCGCAACTGGACCAGGTGGTTGCAACGGTGGAACAATGCCCGGAAGGGCCTATTATAGTGCATATGATCCAGGAGCTTGCTGAGCATGAGGTTAGGAGAAGCAACAAGTCGAGGCAACTCAATTGAATCTCGAGGCCTTCGAATCAATGTTCCCCAGACTTGAGTGACTCAGGATGAGTCATAGGTGAGTGTTGGGGGCCTATTGGCCCTCGACCAAGTTTTGAGGAAACCTTGGTTGGGTTAGGACCAATTTTGGACTTCGATAGGATGGTCAAAGATGGAGGGCCCAGGCTAATCCAAGTGGATATTGGTGGCCACCCACCTTCTCCAACTGGCCCAAAACATGTTTCTGGCAATTTTGGTAATTTACTATTTTTAGCAGTTTTTAACCTCCGGGGCTATTTTGAGGCCCTAAACAATGATTTTTGAGAAAACGGGGAGAAACATGGATCATAGATCATGTTGCTCACCCAAAAATTGTATTTCTCAGATAGATCTTTCCAACGAGCTATTGAGCGCCCCAAACGGAGATCGTATGCAAAAGTTACGCCCCTGGGAAGTTGACGTATCAACTACCCCCATCGGGGCCCACAAACCTTTTGGATTTTCATCTTCTGGGGTTAGGGTTTTTTATTTTACTTATGTTAAAAAGGCCCTTATGGCCTCATTGTAATAATCATCTTCTCATGGATGTGAGTAGCTGTCACATCTCTTCTCAGAGATAAGCTGCCACCATTCTAGCGAGCCTTACACTCTGTATTTTACAGTCTTTGTACATTTATTTCATTAATAGAAATCATGTATTACTGTATATCTGTGAGTCTTGTTATATTTCTGCTATATCTCTGTTATATTGTTGTCTCTCTTGCAATATCTCTAAATATTTCTGTGTTATATCTCCACTCTCATTTCATGCCGAAAATAATCCAGATCACAGGCAGAACTGAGATTGCGGATCTCACTCATTTTGCGGGATTTGTAAGGGTTTTTTGTAATAGGTTATGGGATTTTGGCCCATGGGTTTTACCCATGTTTAGGCCTTTTTGTAAGGAATTGTAAAAGTATAAATAGATAAGAATGTATGGTAGAAGTAGCGAGGGGTATGTAAGAGTTAATAGAAGTAGATAAGTGCAAGTACCTTGAGTTTCTTTGTGCAACATAATGTGTATGCAAGGCTCTGTGCTTGATAGAGAAGTTGGATTTGTGACTGGACCCAGTTTTGGAAGGAGGATTTGGTGCTTAGTGCGTAGATCTTCTGTCCTATGGGAAGCTTGGCTCCGTGGCTTAGTGCACAGGAGTGGATGAATGTAAGATTCAGAAGAATAATAAAGAAGATGAAGCAGTTGGTGGACGTAGCCCCACACTAGGGTGAACCATGTATATCTTGTGTCTTTGGTGTGCTTTGTGCTATGTTGTGTTTTTCATTTATCTGCTTAGTTCTTTTGTTATTATGTATAATGGATAGATCTGATGTTTCTTAGTGCTTTACTTGTGCTTTATGAATGAATGCTATATCTAACTCATTGTTATGTGCTAAGTGGTTGAAGTACATAATATTTACTGTTACTACACCGATCTATCTTAGGGTTTTGTTCTGTGATGTTAATGAAGCTAATGAGTTAATGAATATCATTTTGTAGTGTTAATAGAATACTCTACGAAGTGTTGCTATCAAAAATATGTGTCCCATGTTGGTTACATACACCTGAATCCTGTAACCCCCCCTGCCTCTACCTCGAGTGAGACTTCGCCTGCTTTGCAAGTGTTGCCAAAAGGGATGGTATTTAGGGTTTTGTTGGTGCACTATTGAAGCATTGAACCCTGGGTCTTCCCCTATGCCAAAAATATCAATATATCCTAAGTTTCTAAAGTGGGGAACAATGGAGTTCCTTGAGTGCCATGTGTCATAAAATGCACATGCATATATAAGAGAGAGGCTCAGTGTATTTGGGGGGATTTTTCATCATTCAGTCATAATTCTTACCATCGACTCATCCATGCTACCATTCGTACTTGTACTTGGTTTTCTACAGTTTGAAGAGGAGGGTTGTCAGGCCCATGGTCGAAGAAGTAGGTTCTAAGTCCTGTGTTCGAAGAAGAGGGTTGTCGAGACTGTGAGTAGTTTTTGTAGGTGAGAAAGTACTCATAATTGTTCCCTAGTGCACTCGAAAATAACTTCAGGGATCTGAGACTTCCTGTTCAGCCTGTTGCTGAAGCCCCAGAAGGGAAGTGGGGGAATCTGAGGTACTATTGAGAATATAAAGGGCACACTTCCTAGGGTGGGACATGCATGTGGGGAATGAAAGACTATAGGATAGCTGCAACAGTTGGTTGTTGAGGAAAAGATATGAATTGATCTTACTCAAGAATTTTCATACTTTACTTGGCTAGAGAAAAGTAAGGAATATCACCCTATGTTTATAGCCAAAAAAATAACATCCTAACATCACAAGTATTAATTACGAGTGCTTAGGCTAGTCTTTTATCAACAAAAAGCTTGTTGGAATTTCAATTTTTATGTACTTTTCTGAATATATCAGTTGCTGAAATAAATGTAAGAACATAAGTAAAGACACCAAGATCATAATCAAGATAGACGAGATATATATAAATCCTTTATTTCATTCCAATTCACCAAAGAGTCATTGTCTTTACAAAACTTCACACATAAATCTTGGACCAAATTCAAACTTAGAAATCCACGATGGAACATACAAAATGACCTCTGACAGAAAACCAAAACTGAACTCTAAAAGATGGATCAACTTGCCAAAGATTGCTGCCCACTCGACTTTGCACAATATCATTTATCAGTCATGAAAATTAATTCACAAACATACAAGTCTACACAGACTATCAAATATAGATCAACACCTCTGAAGAACAAGTGTTTGAATGATTTGATTTAGCCCTAAATATTGTTGTCTACAATATGACCCTGATATCACAAAAGAGAATTAGGCTATGATGAATATATGAATGAATGAAAACTAAACTATCTCAACATAAAATCAAAGAGAAAACCTTAGCATGCTTTGTGATTCTATCCTCCTCCTATTCCTCCCTTTTCTCTTGCCTTTAATAAATTATAATTGGTTGAAGTAGTTGAACCAACTCATTAGTTAATCTAACTACAGACTCAACTAACTCTAGTTAGGGGGAAAAGTAATAATCATAATAAGGGTCATAATCAAATAATAACTAGTAGGTGGGACCCCTTGTGACTCCGTTTAGTTCATTTCCATCATAACAATTATAACATAGCCATTAGTTAAACAAAAAAAACTCCCTTGTGTCTCCCATGAACATATTTACTTTTGGCAATTTTAGCTCATGAAATTTGAAATTATTTCAAAAATATATCCAAAATAAACCATACTGTTCAAAATCCCTGAAGTCAATCTGTCATTGTGAGGCTTGGAAAGGAGGCCTTTCAGTCCTCCGTTCCAATCAAAGAATCCTGCATGAAACATTTGGCCAAGCTCTTTTGAATCAACACTAAAATGTATAGAGAACCTAGGCCTTATTGGGCCTCAGTTCCAGTTACCTCTACCTCTCTTTCCTCGGCCATGGCTTCCCATACTGAAAAAACTCATCCTTCCTATATTAAAAATTAGAAAATAGTATTTCAAATAACCATGCATGAAAAATCCTTAAAAATATGAAATAGATTTGGCTCAAAATGTATCAGGCTCATGCAATCCAATCCATATAAATTGTTCTAATGTTAATATTTGAGCAGGGGGGTCAAACACTATTCTGGGATGCGTTAGGGGTTTGTATTGAGAAAAAATATGATATAATGAAAAGGGGAGAAGAAATGGTCACTACTCAATGACAACAACAATCAACTGTAAATCAATCCACTCAAGACACTGCCACTTCATCCACTTAACAAAAAAATTCTCTTAGTTGTAATCAATATCAGAGCAGGGAGTGAACAAAATGAATATGGGATATGAGAGGGAGTTGTAATTAGTGGAAAATGAGATACAGAGGGGGAAAAAAATGTTTATTGTTCATGGGATTAATCAAGAAATCCATAACATACTTTGCAGTAATAAAAATATGCGTCAACCAACAATCAGATGACTGAGTAATAATTCCTATGTATTCGCTTAATTTCACTGCCCATTAATATGCAACACAGTGTCATTACAAAACATAAGTGTTTCACATAATTTGTAAGAGGTTATGTTCCCTTTATTCGCACATTCTACATTTTATAACAGTCAACAACAACACTCAATCTATAATCATTAACATCCACAACTGCCATACATTTCCCCAATCGACGTCTATATTTGAAAGTAGTGTTTCCCAAAAATAATAATGAAGTCACTACTTTTGTAATAGATCCAATCAAGATCTGTAATGATATTCATTCCCATATATATATATATAGGCAGTAGAAAGATCAAAATAATCAAAACCTCACATGCCACGCCTGAAAAGGAAATTGACTATACAACCAACAATCATCGTTTAAACACAGGCTATGCAGAAGTAAATTTCAGAAACCATGTAACCATGCTACTGTAAAACAAAACATCTCAATGCGACTTAAAAACTGAACCAAATATCCAACACGATTGTCATCAATAGTGATGAATTGCAATAAATAATGCACTTAAAACTCAGTGAGTATCACAGATCATAAAACAAGTCATCCATACTACACACAATGCACAACTGAGAGAATCCCATAGTGTAATATTTCCAGTAATCACACAGAAACATATGACCACGACATACCTTA